>JBBPKK010000088.1:10305-58330 GCA_038089215.1 Tylopilus vinaceipallidus
CCCACAGACAGATGGGCAAATGGAAAGAGTAAATAGGGAACTCCAGCAGTACCTACAGCTTTACTGTGCTGAAAAACAGCACAAATGGGCAGAATGGTTGAGCCTCACCCAATTTACATATAATAATCAGCAATCTTCATTGATGAAGAAGGCACCATTCCAGGTCACATGATCTTACAAACCAAGAATGGGAATAGAGCTGATAGATGCAAAGGTGCCAGCAGTGCAAGATTTCCTAATGGGGATAAGATTGATCCTACATAGATCGAGTAAGGGAAAATCTAGAAAATAGACAGAAAACCACGAAAGTGCAAGCTGACAAGAAATGGTTGGATGCACTGGAATACAAAGTAGGCAATCTTGTGTGGCTGAGCACTGAGAACCTTAATCTCTGAGAGACAAGGATAAGCCAAAAACTGACTGAGCAATGGCTTGGTCTCTATAAGGTGATAGAAACACCTAACAGCTGGAATGTCATAAAACTACTATTACCTAAAGGGATGTGGATCTACCTGATCATCAATGTGTCCCACATAAAACCCTATAAAAACTGCCTTGATGGCCAGCTGACGTACAAGCCTGGGGCTGTGAAGGTTATGGAAGATGGAAATGAGGAGTATGAGGTTGAGTATGTAATCAGCTCCTGCATGAAGGGTTGATGTCTGGAGTACCTGGTCCACTGGTCTGGATATGGGGAAGAAGATTGGACATGGGAACCTGCAGATCACCTCAAGTCAGTGAAGGATGTAGTAGCTGATTTCCACCAGAAGAACCCGAATGCTCCTAGGAAGCTTAACTTTATTGACATTGATCATTTCCACAGCCTTTTCAGGCCTTACAACATATTTACCAATTGTGATCCTATTTGGAATCATCTGAAATCCAATTCTTAGATGGGGAGTAATGTTACAATTTGCCCTATGGCCCATCAGCTTAGGCATAGTATCACATTGATGAACTTAGAAAGACTTTGATTTATGAGCATGTGACCATGAGACTTAGCACATGACTAGTTCATGTGACAACTGGCTACAGAGGGATCTGAGCTGTCCAGTGTCAGGCATGCATGTGGTAGGGGCTAGACCCTTATCTGCCTCATATATTTAATCACCATGCCTTAAGGCATTTATTTTTGATTGCCATGCCTCATGGCACTCTAGACTGCCTCAAGTTAGGCACAACTCTCATGATACGTCATATGTAGTCTTCTTTCTCTCACATTATGTCATAGATAGTATGCAACATATAGATATGCATGGACCATGTAGTCAATATGTACAAACATGCCCTATGGTATATATAGGATGAATATATGACCCAAGGACCTCAGTTAAGTCCTTGTGGCATTCTCCCAATCTTAGCTCCTATAAGCCTGAAGTTAGAGTAGCCTAGGCCACACCCAGTGCTGGTTGACAGTTGTGCTACATCCACAGTCTTTCCCAGTACAACCCTTCTTCCCTCTTTTGCCAATATTTATTGCTCCATTGCCCTAAGTCACTTCCACCTTGCTAATTTCCCCTTAGAAGAACCCCACTCTCAAGCATATGATTCTCTCACTTAGGGAATGGTAGAATTGAGCAACCTGGTGCTGGATCTCCTGGCTGCAGAAGGGCTTTGTATGCTGATAGATTTCCTTCCCCCCAATCTTCTTTGCCCCCACATTCATCTTATCCTTGGACTTCTTTCTTACCCTAACCTTTGCTACTATCCCCAACCTCCTCACTACCACAGGGACCCCATCCCTTGAGGAACTTCTATCCCCCTAGCTGATTACCTCTCATCTCCCCCTCTCCTCCCCTCTAATGTTCAAGAAGCCAAAAGACACCAGTTCTTTCAGGACAGGTGGTGCTCATCTTCCTTCACTAACATCTGCACCAACTGGAGGGGATTACTTCATGCTCAAACCATTCCCTCTCCCCCATTTATTGATAATGAGGCTGTGCCTCTCCCTACTTGCCCATCTCTGTCCCCCTCCACTGCTACAGGTTGTCCTGATGGGTCATGCTTTGTTTGCAGAGCCCAGGATCACTGGAGGGTCTACTATCCCCAATACCATTGTCTCTACTGCCACATTCTTTCTCCTGGTCATGTTACATTTTCTTTGTCTATTGTTCTTCCCTTGGTTTCCTCTATGCTTATATGTACACTTACCCATCCTAGGGCTCACCCTCTTCATTCTCAAAGCCCTATGGTTCACCCTCATCCATGTTCTATGTATTTCGCTTTCATTCTTCCTTCTCATTGTCTGGCACCTAAGTGGTGTCATCCCTTAGTTACCATCTCTTCCTTCTAGAATCTTCTGATGCTGCGGACACTGCTCCGATGGTTGTTATTCTTTCTGATGCTTCTCCCCAGCACTTTCCCTGTTTATCCCGATCCCACACTAGCCCTAAAGTACACAGGATGTATATAAGGACTAACAGGTTAGCTTGGGGAGTCCCCAGCTAAATCTGCGCAATTATACATAGTGTTTCAGCATTCTTTGAGTGATTGGCCTGCAATCCCTCTTAGTATTCCTCTCGAGGCAAAATGACAGTAGCTCTGCATTAGTGAGCAACTTGTGAATGTATAGACTTCATATTGCTTCGCCTTACAGCTTGCACTACATCATACCTAGCGTAACAAAAGATTTAGCTCACCCCATCGCTCTCCTGTCTAGGAAGCAACTGCCCCCATCACCATTTCATCCCAGAGAACACGAGACTCTCTGTCGCCTGAACGATGGCCTCCTCGATGCATAGCAGGATCTTCCAGAACAGCTGCTCCTCCTGCCGATCCTAAATATCACCCAAACCTCCCACCTGTTGATAGGGGAGTAACCTACAAACCAGTACAACAACTGCATGCAGTACCAGCCCCAGCGGAGTCATTTTTGAATACAGAACGTCTTGCCCGTGTGCTTCAGCTTACCAGCCAGCCCCCACCACCATCCCAGTCTAGTGAAGGAAGCAGCCCAGCCAGTCCCTCCCCTTCCCCACCACCTATTCACATTGACACCCCCCAGCCTGCCGATATGCCCTCAGAACTTAAAGCTGGTCTCCCTGATGACTTTTCAGGATCCTCCGAGGAAGCCACTCATTGGATCAAGGCTATGAAAGCCTACTTTTCTATTAATGCTGCCCTCTACCCTGACGACAGTACCAAGGTCCTTACCACCTTGAATCGCATGAGCAAAGGACGAGGAATTCAATTTTCCAAGTCATGGTTGGACAAGATGTCCGACATTACCATTCCCCCTGCTGAAAAGACCTTTGACAAGCTTGTTGACGACTTTACCTCCACCTTCTTCCCCTTTGACATCATTACAACTGCTAGGGAACAGCTGGAACGACTTGAACAAAAGGATCTAAAGAGGATCAGAAGTGATGATGGCTTCCAACAGTATATCACTGATTTTGTCAACCTGGATTCCAAAGCCAAGATCACAGACTAAACTGAACTCTGTCGCCTCTTTTCAAAAGGAATCAACTGCCACATTAACCTCCTCATTTACAGAATGGAGAAAGTCCCTAACACCTTAAAGGAATGGATTGAAAATGCTAAACAGTTCCATTCCCAGTTGGCAACTGCTCAGGGACTCCACCGCTCCACCCCTACCTCCACATCTCGCCCTCAGAAAGAGAGAGATCCCATGGCCATGGAGATTGATTATGTCCAGTTAACCCCCACTGATAAAGCCCTTCTGATCCGAGAGGGACGTTGCTTCCAGTGTAAGCAAAAGGGCTGTAGATTGTTCAACTATTGTCCTGGAGCTGTGCCTCCCAGACCTCTTAGAAACCCCAGTCAACCTGTGCAAGTCAGGACCACAGAAATGACCCCTGCCCCAATCCCCAATCCGGTCAGAAACCTGGACCATTTCATCTTTGCCTATGTCAACTCCCTCAGAGCAAAAGGAGTATCTCATGACCTCATCCTGAGGAACCTTCATATCTGCCACGACGACAATTACAAGGAAGAGGAGGAAGCACCTACCACCTCCACTTCGGGTTTTTAGCTCGGGAAGAAAAGAAATCAATGTTTTCTTCCCAGTATGTCACTCCCATGTACACTACTTATACAAACAAATCATCCATGTGTCTACCTATTCGTTTGCAATGTGGGAGCAAAGCTAAAGTCGATCTCCATGCCCTCATCAACAGTGGAGCCATGGGATGCTTCATATCCTGGGAGCAAGTCCGCCAAAACTGCCTCCCTCTCTCTTGCCTCCCCCAATCAATCATTGCCCACAATGTTGACAGAACCAAAAACTCTGATGGAACCATATGCTTTGTGACCACCCTGAAAGTATCCCTGCCCAAATCCACCCACCACACCCAGACCTTTTTTGTAACCAACCTAGGAAAAGAGAAAGCAATCCTAGGGCTGCCCTGGTTGAAACGAATCAACCCAACAATCAACTGGAGGATGGGACAATGCCTTGTTCCAGATGAACCTGTACCACCCCCGCCCCACTCCCATCTTGACCAATACCTAAACAAAACGACCCTCTCCACCTCCCTTGCCATGATGGCTGCAAAAGAAAAAGTATCCCTCCCTGATGCATACAGAGAATTTGCTGATGTTTTTACCGAGCCACCCCCTGGTGAACTACCCCCTTCTCGAGGAGAATGGGATTTCCGCATCAAATTGAATGATGATTTCACCCCGAAAATTGCCAAGATCTATCCCCTCAACCCAGAAGAACGGAAGGCCTGTGAAGAATTCACTCTAGAAAATGTCAAAGCTGGAAAGATTCGACAGTCGACCTCCCCCCAAGCCTCCCCCTTTTTCTTTGTAGCAAAGAAAGATGGAAAACTCCGCCCTTGCCAAGATTATCGCTACCTTAACTCCCACACTGTCCAGAACGCCTACCCCCTTCCTCTCATCTCTGACCTTATTGATGGTTTCAAAAATGCCAGGTACTTCACCAAATTCAACATCCATTGGGGCTATAACAATGTCCGCATTCACGAGGAGGACATCTGGAAGATGGCTTGGGTAAACTCAGAAGGACTTTGGGAGTCACTGGTTATGTTCTTCGGTTTTGTCAACGCCCCATCTCACTTCCAAGCCCTCATGAAACATATCTTCCGAGACATGATCGCAGAAGGATGGCTGAAGATTTACATGGACAATTTAGGATTTGGAACCGATGATCTCCTCCTACACCAGGAATGAACTCAGTGGGTTCTACAATGACTAAGGGAAGAGAAGATGTACCTCAAACTATCCAAATGCTCCTTCGACCAAGACCACATGGAATACTTGGGTATGGTAGTTCGCCACAATTTGGTCCACCTTGATCCTATTAAACTTGATGCAATCTCCTCTTGGAAACCCCCTTCTAACGTCAAGGGAGTAAGATCATTCCTGGGCTTCTGCAACTTCTACAGACGATTCATACCCAACTTTTCCACCATCGCTTGTCCCCTTATTGACCTCACCAAATCCTCCTCCACTTGGAAGTGGGATAATGATCAAGAAACCACCTTTCGCTCACTCCAGTCTGCCTTCACATCCCAACCCATCCTTTCTATGCCTGACCTAAACAAACCCTTCTCCATCATGACCGACACTTCTCTTGTAGCCTCTGGCGGAATCCTACTCCAAGCTAACGATAACAGTGACCTCCACCCCTGTGCCTACCTCTCCCAGACCTTCTCCCAAGCCGAATGAAACTATGACATCTATGATTGAGAACTCCTGGCAGTCATCCATGCCCTTACTGCCTGGAAACACTATCTCTGAGGCACTGGACACCCTGTTACCATCATCACTGATCATAAAAACCCTTCTTACTTCCACCAACCCCAACATTTGAGTCAACGCCAGGCCAGGTGGCTCCTTTTCCTCCAGGACTTTGACTTACAGTTCAAACATGTCCCTGCCTCCCAAGTTGCCCCAGCCAATACCCTATCATGGTTCTCCTACCCCCCAACTGTCACCAACAATGAAGACGTCACACTCCTCCCCAACCACCTGTTTGTACGAACCCTTGATGCCTCCATTGCCTCCAAACTTGCCTCTTCCACCCCCTCCGATCCCTTTGTCCTCACTGCTTTGCAGTGCCTCACTGACTCGGAAGCACCTCTTGCCCACTCTCACCCCTCCGACTGGTCCTACACTGACAACCAGTTATACTACCGAGGTCGCCTTTACATCCCTGCCCCACTTCGTCACAGTCTTGTTGCCCACATACACTCCTCACCCAGTTCTGGACATGGAGGAATCTTTCACACTCAGGTGTTGGTCCAATGGGACTATTGGTGGCCTGGTCTTGCCTCCTTCATCCGCAAATATGTCCTGGGATGCCCCATCTGCCAGGCCAACAAAGTCAACACCCATCCAACCATCCCCACACTGTCCCCTCTTTCCTCCTCCACAACTCGCCCCTTCCAACAGATCTCCTTGGATCTTATCACTGACTTACCCCCTTCTAATGACTTCAATTCTATTCTGGTCGTGGTCGACCATGAACTCTCAAAGGGGGGTATTTTTATCCCTTGTACCAAAACCATTGATGCGGCTGGCGTTGCTGCACTCTTTTTCCGCCATATATACCCCCAATTTGGACTTCATGACAGGGTCATCTCAGATAGAGGCCCCCAATTCACTTCTGCCTTCAGCTTAGAACTGGCTAGACTCCTTCAATATGACATAGCCCTATCTTCCCCTTATCACCCCCTAACCGATAGCCAAACTGAACGTCTCAATCAGGAACTTGAAACATACCTCCATATCTACTGCCAAGGTTCTCCCACGTCCTGGTCTCAGTTCCTCCCTACTGCCAAATTCACACACAACTCCTCCCCCCTACCTGGAAAATCCACCCCGTCTTCCATGCCTCCCTTCTTTCCCCTTTTAGAACTACTGCCAAATATGGAACTCCGTTTTTAAAACCACCCCTGGAAACTATAGACGGAGATGAAGAGTACGAAATTGAAATGATCTTGGCCCATCGTGGATCATGCCGAAGAAGACAATTTCTGGTTAGATGGAAGGGATATTCGTTGGCTGAAGACACCTGGGAACACGAAGACAATCTGATACATTCCCAGGAACTTCTCAATGCTTATAAGTCCGACCACCCCTTGGAATTCCCCTCACCGCTTTCCTCCTCCAACTAACAACATGTCATCTCTGTCTTCCTACGTTTCCTCCTCCCCCTCTGCCTCCCCTAACTCCCACACTTCCCCCCTACCCGATGATTCACCTATCCTCCCCATCCCCGAAGATTTCCCTATCCACCTCAACTGCCTGCCGGTCGACCAGCTTCATATCATTCTTGCTACCATTTTAGAAAGCCCCACACTCACTTTCGCCCTGGAACAGTCCACAGTGTTCCCAGGAACCACCATACTGCCCCCCCTAGCCAATGTCTACTGATCCATGGCGCTAAACCGCTTCCTCCTTGCCAATTTCCCCCTTCAGGAACCACAATCCCAAGCACATGACTTGCTTACGCAGGGACTAGTAGAATCCAGCAACCTAGTCCTGGACTTACTGGCAGTGGAAGGCCTTGGTACACTCCTGGACTTCCTTCCCCCCAACCTCCTTTGCCCCCACATCCGCCCTATTCTCAAGCTCCTCTCCTATCCCAACCTCCGCTACTACCTTCGCCCTCCAACCTACCACAGGGACCCCATCCCTTGAGGAACCTCCATCTCTCTGGCAGACTGCCTCTCCTCTCCACCCCTCCTCCCATCTGATGTCCAGGAAGCCAAACGACAGCAGTTCTTTCAGGACAGGTGGCACTCATCTCCCTTCGCTAGCGTACACACCAACTGGAGGGGACTTCCTCGCACCCAAACCATACCCTCCTCGCCTCACATCGATGACGATGCTGCACCTCTCCCTGTTTGCATCCCTTCGCCTTCCCCCCTTGTTGCAGGTCCCCCTGATAGGAGATGCTTTATTTGCAGCACCTTGAGACACTGGAGGATCTACTGCCCCCAATACTGATGCCCATACTGCAACAACCTATCCCCTGGTCATTCCCAAGCCTCCTGCCCCAATCGTCGTTGTAACCACTGCAATTACTTAGGCCACATTGTGGCCACCTGTCCTTTTCGGGACACAATCTCCCTCCTTGAAGCAAATGCGCCAGTATCAGGAGAGGAGGATGCCTGGAACGAGAGGTATGACAGAGACTCAACCTCGGATTGGTTTGAACAGGATGGGGAATGAAAGGAGGAGGGAGACCGAAGGGCTGCCAGTGCACCCAGAAATTAAGAGGATGCGTTGGAAGTGGTACCTCCGCCTTAGTGAGGGGGTAATGTTACATTTTCTTTGTCTATTGTTCTTCCCTTGGTTTCCTCTATGCTTATATGTACACTTATCCATCCTAGGGCTCACCCTCTTCATCCTCAAAGCCCTATGGTTCACCCTCATCCGTGTTCTATGTATTTTGCTTTCATTCTTCCTTCTCATTGTCTGGCACCTAAGTGGTGTCATCCCTTAGTTACCATCTTTTCCTTCTAGAATCTTCTGATGCTGCGGACACTGCCCCAACAGTTGTTATTCTTTCCGATGCTTCTCCACAGCACTTTCCCTGTTTATCCCGATCCCACACTAGCCCTAAAGTACACAGGATGTATATAAGGACTAACAGGTTAGCTTGGGGAGTCCCCAGCTAAATCTGTGCAATCATACGTAGTGTTTCAGCATTCTTTGAGTGATTGGCCTGCAATCCCTCTTAGTATTCCTCTCGAGGCAAAACGACAGTAGCTCTGCATTAGTGAGCAACTTGTGAACGTATAGACTTTGTATTGCTTCACCTTACAGCTTGCACTATGTTGTACCTAGTGTAACAGGTCACTCCTAGGCCTCCTGCCCCAATCATTGTTGTAACCACTGCAACAACTTAGGCCATGTCATCAGTAACTGTCCTTTTCAGGACACAACTTCCCTCCTTGAAGAAGGTGTGGCAGTTTCAGGAGAACAGGAGGTTTGGAATGAGAGGTATGACAGAGATTCCACCTTGGACTGGTTTGAGCAGAATGGAACCCATTTCCTTGCTTGAGTTCCATAAGAGCTCGTTTCTGTTCCTTAACATAATCTGATGGCAAGAAGCTGTCTGCCATAGTTTCTTTGAATGCCTCCCAGGTGTGTTGCAAGAGTTGATCATGTTGTCCTGCCTAGTAGATTGCAAATCTTCCAGTGGTGTTCTGTCCTTTTATATACAACAGAGCCATGAGGATTTTGTGGTAATCAGACAGTTCTTGGAGGAATTTGTCAATGTAGAAGTTGAGACTTCTTACCCACTCAACATACTTGTCCTTACTTCCATTGTATGGTTCTGAAGCACAACCCAGTTACCAGCATATAGTGTGGCTCAGGCTACTCTTACTAGGCTTATAGGAGCTAAGGTTATGGGGAATGCCACAAGGACTTAATGGGAGTCCTTGGGTCATATATTCAAACTATATATATCATAGAGCATGTTTGTACATATTGGCTATGTGGTCTGTGTGTATCTACATAGCATGATGTCATGTGGGAGAAAGAAGACTATATGCATATGATGTATCATAAGAGGTTCCTGACACATTGTCAGGTCTAGAGTGCCATGGGGTGTGGCCATCAGAGATAAGCATGATGAGGTGCAGCAATTAAATACATGTGGCAGATAAAGGTCTAGCCCCTACCACATCCATGCCTGACACTGGACAGCTTGGATCCCTCCATAGCCAGTTGTCACATGATCAATCACATGCCAAGTCTCACAGTCACATTCATAAAAAGAAAAGAAAAGACTAAGTCCAGACATGAGCCTATGCTAATGCAATGGGATGTAAGGCAGTGTTTGTAACAGGTTCTGGCTTGGTGGCTAATGATTTACCAATGCTTGTGGCAGGCTGCTCTGTGAAACAGCCTTTGAGCTCTGGTTCTTAGGCTATTTACTAGACCTCCTAGACCATAGGGGGACTGAGTTGGTATGCTAAGCTTGAAGGAAAAACCCCAGGAGAACCAAACTGGATTCCTTGGCTTGCATTTAGGCTTTATATACTATTCTACATGTTTGTAACTATTATACTCTAATCTAGAGATTGTACATGTGAAGGGCAAAGAGGACACTGCCTGGCACAGCCAGGTAGTAGAATGGAAACACCAGAATGGATGGAAATGAATAGCAGGAGGAGAACATGAGGGGGTAGTTGAATATACAACAAATATGTGAAATATGTTTGGTGCAGCATGGTGTGGTAGAATGGAAGGCATAGCCTCTAGGAGTCTAGAGTTCATGTTGAAGAACATGCAGATAGTACATGTAGAATGGAGAGATTCCATCTAGAGATCTGGGGTGGTAACCTATACAAAGATGTATGGTGGACATTAGAATAAGAGTGTACCAAAGTTGGTAGTAAAGTGTAGGGTGAGGTGACATTAGGTTAAGAGTGTACCAAAGTTGGTAGTAAAGTGTTGGGTAGCAAAAATGCAAGGTGATGCTAGTCAAAGTGTAGCAACTTTGCTAGTACAAAAGTGTAGTTGCTTTTGGTAGTGAAAAACTATAATCCTGTAACACTCTGCTTCCCTCAGCAGTGGCAAAGGTCTGAGTGGTTGAGCTGGTTGGATGGCCAGTTCATTCAGGTTAAAGGTGTTCCAGCTGGAGTTCTGCATAACACCTCAGTGGTCCCACATCATGGGTCTTGGCAGCATCCTAGTGATGTCTATTCCATAGTGGACCAGGTTGGCCCTCCACTCAGTGTATAGCAAAGGCTGAGTGGCATTTGATATTGCATAACCATTATTTCTCCACACCTGTTGTACTCCATGGTAATAGATATGGTCTCATGCTCTCCTTGGTTGTGCAGTGGCCAACCCTGGTTCAGGTGAACCTGCCCTGCTTGGATTGTGGATGGAGCTCTGGACTCCTTCATTGTCATCTGGTCTGGTATACTGTCCAGTCACTGGTGACAGTCCTTCCACCATGTCTGTCAAGGCTTGTCTGAAGGTGGATTGTCTGAAGGTGGACACTTCCATCAGATCACTGGACATCTTGCCCTAGTCCATATATGTAAAGGTTCTTTAGTAAGAGTTTCTGTGATGATACTGTCATTGGGGGAGGATGAAGCCTGCTAGATTGCTTTCATGCACAATGCACACTTCTATGCCTGTTATTGGCCTAGTCTAGTCAGTAAAGAATATGAAGATGACTGCTTCTCCTTTCTCAATATTGTATGTCTGTCATATCCTGAAATCCAACAAGTCCAACTGTGACATGTCTGGTATCAACTCCAGCACTAGCCCTGGTTCAATCTCTTTCATCTCCATACCTATGACAATTGGACTTGTATGATTAGATTACTAACACCCTATGACTCTTACTTATGTCTTACCCCTTATGCTCCTCTAACATGTTTCACCTACTCCAAGTAACTCTGAGAAAATATCATGCTCCATTTTAGCTTAGACACCTCCAACATGTTTCACTCTGACATGATACAGGCACACATCACTCCAACACCTGACATTCTGACATTCAACACTTGACATCCAGACTTACTAATACATTTCCTTCCCATATATAAACCTTGTAGAATACACCCTGTATTCCCTCAGTTTGAATATCAATTTAACTTGATGTTCTCACTCTACCTCCTGGTTGTTGTTGCATGACTTCCACCTCCAGCCTCTGACCCTCTGTTCATAAATCTAGGATTGAGTTGAGCAAGGGCACACCATACAAGGTGAAGCCAAGTCCTGTCCAACTACCAACTCTGGAGTTCTGGAGTTGCACTCCTGCCATTTGTCCCCAAGTTTAACAATGTCTGGTTTTGAATTTGCTCTAGGAGCCCTTTAGGCCAATATGCTGGCTTCTTGGATTTCTCCTTCTTAATTATTCCTTTCTTGGGTTTGTTCCAAGGGCAAATGGTTCTGATCTGCTTCAAGTTATCTGACTCAACTGCTTCCTGGTGGATCAGTGGAGGGTTACTGTTCTTCTTGTTGTCCTCATACCATCATGTTGTCAACAACTGATGATACACCTGATCTGATTCAAAATCTGTGGAAGATAATCCTTGTTGAACTGATTCTTGATAAAGAAATTTGAGTTTGAATGGATCCAGGTTTAAATGAAGTTCATTTGGTTGTTATTCCAGTTCTGCTCAGGCCAACCAGTTTCAATGAGTGTTGGTGGGAAAGTGCATGAAATAGATTCAGAATTTGAAATGGAAGGTGGAAATGACAAATTGGATGGATTGTTTGAAAGTGATATGAGAAGTAGTGATTCCTCTGATCCAAAATTGGATGATCAACATTGGAATGACCAATTCAATGATGAGGGAATATGGGAATTGAATGGTGGACATGAGTGCAGTGTGCTATAGCTAAGGTTTAAGATGTGTGTGGTGAGTGGTTGCACAGCTGACCACTACAAGTGCAAGAAGTATGATCCCTGAGGGCCAGTACTCTTCTTTGGCTACTATAAACAATAATGGCAGGAAAGACCTCACACCATTGGAGGGGAGCAGGGGGAAGACCTGCTGACACCTGGAGAGAACCACAGTGGAGTGGGTTGGGACAAAGGCTATGGACATTCAAAGATGGACTATGTACTGTACTGACTCTGTCTGGCTCCTCCCAAGGCCCCTGACCAACACTACCACACCATCAGGATGGGATGAATAGAATTGACCTTGTACAAGCACTTGTCACTCAGGACACTAGTGCTGGCTTGATAGTAATGGTGAGATGATAATGCCTCTAGTGTGGCTTCCTAAGACCTAGATTGTGAGTTTTGATATAATGTCAGGGGCACACCCAAGAGATAATGCTAGGGGCTAGGGAGTTGTTGGATACACCAACTAATATAGAGCCCTGAGGAGGATACCTCACTCAAGTGTTATGGTTCAGGGGAGAAAAGACTATATCAAAACTGGGAAATACATGGGGTATGGACCAGTCCTTATATATATTTCTGTGTGTCCCATTTTGGAACTCCTGGTCCATGTGAGGAATAACTATACAAGGGAAATGAGTCAACATGCATCTGGGTGAGTCATGCCAAGTCATGATGACAATCATGCACAGTTGTGATGAGTCAGTGTGCAGTCACCATGAGTCACTTGCCTGATTTGGTAACTGAGTCATTGTGATTTGTGGTGAGTCATCAGCAGATCCCATTGGCTGTGCACCCTAATATGGAAGTGAAGTCTGAAGGGGAAGTTGGGGCACATCTAGACCATTTGGTCAGGAAAAGAAGAAGGGAAATTTAGGGTAGGGGTATTGTTAGGTAAGCATGAAAAATTCTTTCACCTGTGAGGTGTGGCAGTTGTCTGATTCTAAATTATTATGTAATTTATCTTAAAGTGGCCTGCTTCTGTCTGAATCATAATGGTACAGCTGTATTAATACAATTTATGGACTGAGGAGCATCACACTGTATTGATATGTGTTGTCCTACTGTCCTTACATTTGTATCAATAAAAATGACAAGATAGCCTTCCAAACGCCATAAATGCAGTTACGGTGCACCTGCCAGTGAGGTGCAGTACCAAAAAGGCCAAAGTGAAACACTAGGTCGAGCCTCCCACCAGTGTACTCTCATAAACGCGAAAGACATTTCTGTTCATTGCCGGATATTTATTTGATTGTGATAGTGCCCATCTCATTGAGCGTACGTCGACAAGCCAGGATCATATATGAGTACTGTCATGTAGCATTTGCTAGGGGAAGACAGAAAACAACCCACGTCACATATGCGCTCTCTCGGCGACGTGGATGGTATTTTGGTTGACCCTCCCATCTTCCAGTGCTCGCTTCAGGCTAAGATGAATATAAATTGCTGAAAACTTGCAAAATAGAATAACAATAACGCACATGGCTTCGTCATCCAGCACTGTCGTGTCATGAACACGCAGGTAAATCATGGGGAAGGCAAACAAGAGCCCAGCTACCATGACACACCAAGCCGATAGAAATATTGTCATGTAGCTAGAGAGTGGACAGCGTGAATAGGTTTACAACGTGAAATGGGAAAAAGATGCGCAACGGCAACTCGACTGCATCCATACGCCATGTGCCCGCTGCTCCTGCAGACTGAATCGAGTGGCCTGGCGGTCGTTCCCATCAACAAACAGGCTTGAAGCGACTTAGGAACACTCACAGAACCCAGAATAGATTGCTAGTTTTTTCGTGTCGTTGGACATTGTGCCAATGAGCCAAAACGCAGTCGTCTGCCACATTGCGTCGAGCACAGCGTAACAAATGAATAGCAAGACGCGCGTGGGATATGCCGGTCCGTAAATGTCTATCTTTTGCGCGTCCGGTGGGATCGACTGGCGCGTGTAGCCTCTTTGTACCGGGTGTATGGGGCGTTAACACACCATATGTGACACCGACAGACATCCTGAACGTACTTTTGGTACTCGTATGCCCATGTGTAGACAGCAAAAACCACCGCGAAAAGGATGGTCCAGGCCACAAAGGCTCGGGTGCGCCGACGGAAGCGCGTGCTGTCCAGAACAAGACCAATCATCCAGGAGCCTATTATCCGAGTAATCCAATACGTGAGATTGTTGAGCGAGCGTGCACGGATGTTAAACAGGGCGAAGTTGTAGTCATTGAATACTATCCCATTTTTTTCAATACCAAAGCTTGTTAGGACGATATGCATGGAAGGAGAGCGAGTGTGGAGACTTACGCCAAGTATAAACGTAGTTATTTGCAAGGAACATGGGAAAGAGGAGGAGAATCATGGGGTCGGATACAACGGCTACCCAGAGGTTGTACAACTCGGACCTCCAAGATAGGGAGTGGGGCGTGACAACCTTGGTCCCATCAGTACGTATCATGTCGTTCGGGTTAGCCATGAAAAGTGGGATGATAACCCCGATGAGAGAGGCTACGAGAAAACTGATCTAGATGCGAACATGTGCGTCACGCCTGTTCTTAAGGATGACAGTAATGAACATACATATGCACCATTCCCAACTAAGAAAGATGTCGTTTTGGAAGTCAAGATATCTGTCTGCCAGTGGAACCGCGATGAACGACGCACCACTATTATCCTAGCAGCCATGGGAGGATGAGACGAGGAGCAAAGTTAGAATGGAAACAAATGTACCGTCGATTTGAAATACTCTCCAAAGAGAATAGAGGACCCTGCGACTGAGCCAAGATTGAATATGGCCCAAAAGGTGCTGATGAATGTACCCTTCTGTCCCTCAGTCGGATAACTAAGCATCAGAGACCCTTGTGCCGTCCATAAAAGCGCAGCTGTAACCCCAAGAACAGCCCCTGCGCCGATAACGAAACCACTTGCATTTTGATGTATGTTGATAGCTCTATAAAATTGAAGCTGACGTGAGCCAATCCTGTAAAACTGGGCGGAGTACTGGACGTACAAGTATGAGCCTACATAAAGTGCATATCCAAACGTGCCCAAAAAGAGTGTCCACCTTGCGCCGATCTTGTTGTTGACCGTGCTTAACCAAATGTCAATTTCCTAACAAATTTCAAAGATAAGGCTGGACGATACCCAGCGAAAAACGCAAAGAATGCGTATGTGGCATAGAGTGCACATGTTGAATTTGCAGATGTCGTAGTGTTCATTTGTCCACCACCTCCAAGACCAGTCAAGGCATTGAACATGCCAGGACATAGAAAGCAGACGAAGCCGAGCATGATCAGCTGTGTGATGGGATGATAATATATGCCCATTAAGCCACCTGGCCGCTCGAAGTGTATCTTGGATGAATCGATGTCACTAGGGCTCAGGGAGGGTCTTTGAAACGTGTTCTTCACAAGAGAGATTGGGCGCATGGTAGATAGGCTCGGTGGGATGCAGGCATGCACAATGTGTGCAGTACTTAAATCCATCTGACTCGGAGTTTGTGACGAAGAAGAATTAACTAAAATGTAAATAACCCAGCCATGGGCGATGATAAAGGATTGAGATGAAAAAATACAATAGTATCTCACTTGGGTTGGTTGGAGTCCCAGCTCTTCTGCCAGTGGATGCCCAAGATATTCACCTCAGGCAGTACAATCTCGGTACCAATAGCCTGAGAATCCTTTAAGGCTATTTACCTATGTCCGCAAAAATACCCCTCTGAGGTCCGTGTGGAAAGCCGGACACTCATTCTCATCCGAATGGTCCGTGCCGGCAGACTTCAAGTTCTTTCGCGGTTTGTTCTTTTTGTTTTGGGTAAATGAGATCAATGGACTCGAGACACCGTTGCGAGTTCGCGATTTGCGGATATTTGTTCTGCTTTGTTCACTACACGTCTTGTTACAAAGTTGCACTGTACCAAACGCGATACGACGATATGAATCATGACACACTGCGAGCAATACCGACAATGATGTTGACGTCACCGTGGCCATGCCCAAAGGCAATCTATGAGCCTCGGACTGAGCGTAGTAATCAGCTCGATCGGGGGATTGCCGATGTTAGTGTGCATATGCAGAGTGGCGCCGCCATGTTGGGCGTCGCTTCCTCCCAAAGGCCATACTTGGCCAGCGCCGTGGTCGTGTTGGTGTGTCTGCGCGTGGTGAGGTACTCGAGCGACGGGTTTGGGTCGAACGTCCTTGCGAACGCGAACCAGACATCCACAGCGACTTGCGACAGCACGAGGTCATTCTAATCACGAAAGGGAAGCGCATGTTGACCCAGGGTGCCGAACACGTAGTACAGCTCGATAGAGAGGCACCTAGACCTTTGTTTGAACGAGACGCAGGCGCCATGGCATGCTATGGCGTACCGGAAATACGGGAGACTGGGATCTCCGTAGGGGTATTCTTTGGTTGCGGCGGGCACGCATATATCGGCAAGGGGCATGTAGCCCGTGTAGCTCCTATCGAATTGGTAAGTGTACACGCATGAGAAAACGGCATTCTTGGCGGCAGCCACCCCGGTTGCTGGGTCCAGGCAGCTAGTGTACACTCGATAAGTCAGGGAGATGAATCACGCTCCAACATACATACTGGAACCCGCCGTCTGTCGCAACGCGGTTCGCAGCGCTCGCTAGGTCCCATGTCATATTTGCATTGACATCGTAGGACGGGGCCGGGAACGGAGCTGAATTAATGATCGTGTCCGTCGAATTTTGGATGATGCTACAGGCGACACTCTTAGTCGGCCAGATTGACACGAATGAAATCCATACCTAATGCTCATAATTGCTTGGGCCTCAGTGGTGTCTTCCATGGGCCGCACCTTGTGAATCAGATCCATCGTCTCTCATCCATCTGAGAACCATGTAAGCAGGTACGGTGTGCCCAGTACCGTTAAGCACGAGTTGATAGGTGGTGATATACATCCCGTCCGCGATGACATACATACAAGAGCGTGAATTCATCGAACTCATCAAAGCGGAGAGCATTACATCGGAGCTGTCGGTGCATTAACGAGGATGTCGGCAGAGATACTACGCAGGTATGTGAGCACACTGGTCGCATTCACACATCCCACATACTTGATCAACGGTGCTGCAGCCACCACATACTCTTGCTCGACGGTGTAATAGTTCGAGTAGGTGCTCGCATATCCAAATCCGTTTATGTTACTCTGCACGATGGCTGCCGCAAAGAGCCCGAACACGGGCTGTGCAGAAAGTAGCGCCCCAGTAGAGCCTGTGCCAGCGGATTGACCAGAGATCGTAATGCACGAGGGGTCACCTTCAAAGTTAGCAATGTGCACATACACCCAGCGTAGGGCGGTAATCTTTGATGATGTCAAAAGTTGCATGCTGCCACAAGGATGAACGAGCGCACCTGATCCACGAAGCCATAGCTGCTGTTTGTAGTACCGTCTTCTAGGGCCAGGAACTCGGGTGTACTCAGCCTAATCACGAATGAGACCAGAACTCCTTCAGAGGATCACAGCATCTCACCTATAGTTGATTGTGACGACAACGGGGTTATGTTCCATGAGAATATTATCATAATAACATAATCCACTTTTTTTGCTGCATAGACATTTTACCATTTTCGAATGCGAACCCGTTCAAGTTTCGTTGTCGCAGGTGCCGGGGAATGACTGTAGTACATGGGTTGCCGGCGCCGTCGGACGGTAGTGAATACGACCTTCGGAGGTTCTAAAAACAGCTTTAGCTAATGAGCGTTGTCAGCAGCCCCAGAACCTCGTATGAGCATCATGTGTGCCTCTACATCCTCCCACGACCCTCCTGATGTCCTTCCAGAGTCCACACGACGTTTTCCCGCATCCCGCCGTAATGGCCAGTCTAGGATGCCGAAGGCGCCCTAGGCTTTGGTCCGTGTGCAAGGGAGAGAGCCTGGGCTATCGATTCCCGCATCACCGATCCGACGGCCACCCCTCTCCGAAAATCGGGGCCGCGCGTGTAAGTACGCAATGTGCGAGGGGTGGTGCTCCACTTAGCACGGGAGAGGTGGGCAGGGGGGTGGGATAGGCAGCGGTTTCGAGCATTCCGACTCTCTTGCCATCGGGCGATTCGCACGAAGCAACACGGAGTGACATTTGCCATGGCATGCGTCGTTGTCGTGTGTGGTTGTGTCCCAGCATTGCCGCCGTCATTGTTGCATCGTGGTATTGGTGATGGGCACACGGCATCGTCGTTGTCACCGGTCTGCCATGAGATTAATAAGATTGAATTAACAACAAATTGGACAAAATTAGACCCGTCCTAAATTACTGATGTGACAGCTTCGTTCCTGTCACTTCCGCCTTGCATTCATCAGTTCCTACTTGCAGCTAAACTAACAATTTCATCACATTGACTTGTTGACTTATTTCTAGCAGGTGCACGCGCTACTTGTTGTGTTTCTTCAAGCAGGGGACATGATTGTTTTTTGGAGGAGCTCACATTGCACTACAGCGAAATCATGAAACGTAATATTTCACTCTAGTCTTATAGATTATTGGATTATCATCAATTTCAAATTATTTCAAAGTCCATTTTATTCTATTCTGCTAAGTCCTATCCATAATCCAAAAGATTTACGGTAAATTTAGTGGACACCATATTAAGTAAGAAGACTTTTCTATGGAACGCCTAGCCATCGCGCAAGCCAGCTGGTTTCAGCCAGCTTCTGTAGGACACCAAACACTCCAATTCAAATAATCTGGCAACGAGTGTGTGCACCTTTCATAGTCACAAAGTCACTAGGAGGTACACTGATAGACTCTGGGTTACATCGCTGCTGATATGTAGGTACAGATTCACCGCAACAAACATATCAAGGATAAAAAATAGACTGTACTAAAACACCTCTTCAGATCTACACTATACGTATCCTGAGGATCACGGTTTGTCTCACTTTGACACCGGATAGCATCGAGGGGTCGAAAAGGGGATCGTGAGGGGACGAGGAGCCGCAAGCCAATAGGGCTAGTGCGAACATGCACACGAGGAGCTGAGGGAGGGAGCAATGACCCGGGGTGGGGGTCGGGGACAAGGCGAGAGTGAGAGATAGACAACGGCGATGGCGACAAGACGCAAATGACATCGTCATTGTCGCCATGGTACACGATACTACGCGTCGTCGTTGTCATTGAGTCATTTGGCGGGCTCTGAACCCCATACCATCGTCAGTGGGCTGCGAGATTGCGAGTGGCAGCTTTTGATACTTATCGCGTCACCACTGAGGTGTCATTTCATCGTGATGGAAACAACAGGCACCAAAACCAGCGCGACGCGTTGCAATGGAATAGATTCTGGGGATGCGGGTCGTTGCAGCGCAACTGAATGGGCGGTGACTCCACCCTTGGTAGCACTTTTTTGACACCTTCGGACCACTTCGCCCCTACAACGAAAACCGGCCAGTTAAACCCTCTCCCTTCAAGTCGCCTCACCCTGTGGTCCAAATATGGCATTGTAGGGCTTTGAAAGGACATTTTCTTATCTAATCTTATCTTTCCATTTTCGGAGCTGACATCATAGGTCCAGACCAGGACTAGGGCATGACGTCACGATGACTCATGGGGTATAGGGTATGATGCCATTATGACATCATTGCTGACTGAGGCATTACCAAGCACCTACATCATACGATTACTAAGTGGGTAGCCCAGTAGTATATAAGGAGCCCTCCCATGTAGATTATTCCCCACTTTGAGATAGTTATTCATTGTCTCCTCTATCAGCGCTACCTTCTAGTGTTGGTCTCTAGGCAAGTCCTAACAGGCTTCCATTGTTTCTCCAGGCTATACTGATGTTTTTTTGCATGAAAAGACTGATGGTTGCACTAAAGTTGTTGTTAGGACCAAGCTACTCAGCAAGATTGAGAACTGGAAATAGCTCCTAGGCAAGAACTACAGTAGACTTTCCCATAATGTATACCAGTGGGAGCTGCCCAATGTCAATTCATTGTGAGATATATACAAGAGCAAATATTCCCACGGTGACTACTAGTGATGCTTCAGGAAGCTGAAACTGGTCAGTGTCATCTGCCTTGCATCCTGCATCAACTCACAGTGAAGCTCAGCACAGAAAGCATGGAGGGAATGAAGAAATTTAGGTGGTGAGTTTACTCCTACCTGTGAGATGAAACCTGCTTCGAGCCTTTCTGCCAGAGAGATCAACTCTGACATGGTTCCTAACTTGTCTTTAGTTCCAGTGTGATGACTATCTGAGTTATCATCATCCAAATCCACTTCAATGACCTCTTTATTCTGGACTGCTTCTTGCTGCCAAACCTCCACAATGATTTCTGCATCATTTTCAAAGACTGCAGCCTCAATATCAAGATCTTCCCACTCCTCATGAGGATCTAAAAGTTTGTCAAGGGATAGTAGTGTGCTGAAAATGCCATTCTTTTCTTTGAGTGTTACCAAAGAGGTATGCAGGTCTTGTTCAAGGATGTTGAGCTGAAATAGCTTAGAGAGAGAAAGTTTCATGACAAGGCTCGATTGTGTGCATGCAGCCAATGCAAGCTTCCCAACAGCTTCTGTCATACATTCTGTGTCTCCCTCTGCATCCATTATGGCATCAAGGGCAGAATGCCAATTGGATGCAAGATAACTATTGCCAAGATATTTCTGCAATGTAGCTTTGGCCTCCAGGAGTGTCATTTCATTCATGGAAAAATCATGGACATAGACTACCCTTTGATGGTGAGGCCTTGGGCTTCCATTGATAGGGGGGAGGTTTAGGATGAGGCTTGCACTTTTTTGGAGAAGCTGGCATGAAGCTATGGCTAGGAGTAAAAAACTGAACTTATTCTGCAATCACCCTGAGCCAATCTTTTAACCTTCAAATGTTCAGGTCTCTTCAATCCTCCACAAATAGTTCCATTTTCCAGGAACCTGCTCCATTTCTCACCAGATGAAATGCTGACACCATAGCCACTCACCCGTGTGCTTTGTCTCATAATGTATAATGTACCCACATGGTCTATACATTATACAATATACAATATTGTATATACCCCCATTCCCTGCACCCCACAGTGGGAGCTGAAGCACAACCCAGTTACCAGCATAAAGCATGGCTCAGGCTACTCTCAATGGGCTTATAGGAGCTAAGGTTTATGGGGGAATGCCACAAGGACTTAACTAAGGCCCTTGGGTTGTATATTCATACTATATATACCATAAGGGTGTTTGTACATGTTGTGCATAATGGTCCATGTGTATCTACTTATTTATGACATACTGTGAGAGAAAGAAGTACATATGATGTATCAGTGATCAAAGATAAGCACCTTATGGTGTGGTAATTAAATACTCAAGGCAGATAAGGGTCTAGCCCCTACCATGTGCATGCCTGACACTGGACAGCTTGGATCCTTCCATAGCTGGTTGTCATGTGAACTAGTCATGTGCTAAGTCTCACAGTCATGTGCTCTGAGAGTAAAATATGTCTAAGTCCATTGAGTGTGATACTAGCCTAAGGCAATGGGTCATAGGGCAAATCATACATAACATTACCCCCCACCTAAGAATTGGATTCCAGACGATTCCAAATAGGATCACAGTCGGTGTTACGATTCACTTGTTATTCACTCGTTCTTGTACAACCATGTGCTGGTTCAACTCTCACTCCGGACTATCTTTTCTTTTCTTCTGTGATGACTCATCCCACTTCCCACCCCTGCCCTAAAGTGCGATGACTCACTCTTATCTCTGACCAATCGCCTTTATCTCTCACTTGCTTCGTCATCACTTCTTCCATTTCTCACACTTGCCCTAAAGTGGTCCCTTTGAGTATATAAACCCTTCGATACCGCAGATACTCTTCAGACTTGTTCTCCCTTGTACTCCTCTAGTTTACATTGTACCCTCGATTCCCTTGTGGAATACATTCCTCTTGACACGTCTCCTGGCCACGGTTAAGTGCCAGCTCGTTCTCTGAACCTTCGACTTGACCTAGCTCATCGCTAGCATCGTTATAACTTAGCCCACAAGGAGTCCCCTTGTGTTCTTGTATTGTCTCGACCCCCTTGACCCCAACCAAGAGCTACCTCTATCCCTACCCGGGCTAGTCGTAACAAAAGAACAAGTCTCTCTTCCCCGATCAGCTACTATTCAGTAGGCCATCACCATTACTTAGAGACCCCCCTCAGACCCCCACTGGGGCGCTCGCTGTGCTCAGCAACCCTCGATTGTCTTTGACTCTGTTGAAGACTCCTCAGATACAGAAGAATCCTCTTCTGATTCCCACCCCTCAAAACTTGACCTTCCCATCGCATCACCAGAGGAAGGATCCCTAGACCAAGACCTTGCGCACGACTTCTCCACTCGTGCTTCTATCCCTTGCACCCAGACGCCCCTGTCCCCCACTCCTGTCCAATGGAACAACCCATTCCCGTTCCCCACTAGAACTCCCATCTTCACACCCCCTGCCCCCATGTCTTCGAAACCCACAGAACTCCGCCTTGGCACCCCCAAACACTTCGATGGCGACTTCGCCAAGGCAAGGCAATGGCTCAACTCCATTGTCTTCTATCACTGTGTCAATGTATCTGTTTATGACACAGACGCCAAGAAGATTGCTTACGCCCTCTCATTCATGACTAAAGGAGCTGCCGCTTCCTGGGCTTCTAACTTTAGAACCTCCGCCATCAAAGGAGGTGTTATCTCCATGGGATCCTGGGACGACTTCATCAAGAAGTTCAAAAAAGGATTCAAACACCACGACTTGGTCAACCACTCCATTTCTTGGTTGACAAACACTCGCATCATCCCCTGAAGGGATGGTACCCTCATCCCCTCCCTCACAGAATACAACTCCTCGTTCAACAATCACATCGCTGTCACAGAAATCACTGATCAGAATGTCCTGATCAACTTCTACTCTAGCAGACTCCCAAACTTCATCGTCATGAAAATCCTGACCATGGATAAGACCCCTACCACCCTGGAAGAATGGCAGAACAGGGCCCTTTCCTTCTATGCCTATCAGATCTGCATCAATGACATCCTCTCCCACCGCCGCAACCCCAAGAAGACCTTTTACCAGAACTTCTCTTCCCAGAAGACGACTCAGAAAGACCCTGATGCCATGGATGTAGATGCCGTCAGAGTTCCTAAGCTCACCCCTGAAGAACGAAAACAGTGCTTCGAGAAGGGTCTTTGTCTTCGATGCCGCAAGGCAGGACACCGAGCTAATGCCTGCCCTGCCTTTCCCCCCTCCGCTTCAACCCCAGCTAAAAAGAAACCTGCCGTCCAACAGGTCAAGGAGGATATTCCCTCCCTTATTCAGCTAGACGATGACGACGAAGAAGTCATTGGACGAGTATTCTTTGGAAAGCCAGGTTGTTAGACAAGGAGCCTCGATTGATGTGAGTCACTCCTTCCCCCTCATTGAGTATCAATGTAGTTGTATCACTGTCTGCTAAAACAATACAGATTCCCATTCAACTCATTGAACCTTCTGCCTTGATGAAAACTGTCAACACCCAAGCCCTAGTAGATTCTGGGGCTGATCTCAATTGCCTTGACTGGAGCTTCGTGTGCAAACACCAACTCCAGACCACCCGCCTCAACCTCCTGATCCCCGTCTGGAATGTGGATTCCTCATATAACAAAGATGGAGCAATCAAATTCTCCACCACCCTCTGTATCAATGTTGAAGGAATTGCAACCTTCGCCACTTTTCACATCATGAACTGTGGATCCCAGAATGTAATCCTCGGAGCCCCCTGGCTCAGAAAAGCCAACCCAATCATCGACTGGTCAGCTCAGACCTTAGAAATCCTTGAGGAGAAAGACAAGTTGTCCCTCCTATATCAATTACACAAGAAAGACTCTGAACGAGTCGATAAGACCTATCCCAGAACCTTCTCACCCCCTCCTCGATCAACTCTCTGTGTGGATACTGACGAACATCTTTGGAACTACCTCGATTACGAACTCCCTGACCCCCTTGTCTGACGAGCCAAAGATGCCTTCCACATCAACTGAATCATCAAATGTGGACATCAATTCATCAGACCCTTGATCATTGCCAAGCTTACTCATGCTACTGAGCTTGCCATGGAAGCTGAAAAAGCCAAGCCCAAGATCAAGCTACCCTTGGAATACTCCACGTTCGCCAATGTCTTCTCCAAAGAAGCAACAGATCATGTACCCTCCTCTAGACCCTATGACCATGAGATTAATCTCAACGACTCCTTCATTCCCAAGATAGGGAAAATCTACCCCCTCTCCCCTGACGAACGAAAAGCCACCGAGGACTTCCTTGAAGAAAACCTTGCTGCTGGAAAGATCCGCCCTTCCAACTCCCCTCAGGCCTCCCCTTTCTTCTTCGTCAAGAAAAAGGATGGCAAACTCCACCCATGCCAAGACTACCGATACCTAAATGAACATACCGTTCGCAATGCCTACCCCCTTCCATTAATCTCCGACCTCATCGACAAACTCAAAGCAGCCAAGGTCTTCACCAAGTTCAACATTTGTTGGGGATACAACAACATCCGAATCAAGGATGGACATCAATGGAAGGCGGCCTTCATTACCCACAAAGGCCTCTTTGAACCCACAGTCATGTTCTTTGGTCTCACTAACTCCCCCGCCACCTTCCAAAGATTCATGAACAATTCCTTCAGGGATATGATTGCTGAAGGATGGCTGGTCGTTTACATGGATGATCTCCTCATCTTCTCCCCAGATGAAGCCACCCACATTGAATGGACCAAATGTGTCCTACAACGAATGGAGGAACTTGACCTCCACCTCAAACTCGAGAAATGTACCTTTGCCGCCTCAAAGGTGGAATACCTCAGCATGATAGTCGAGCTGGGTCACATCACCATGGACCCCATAAAACTTGATGGCATTGCCAAATGGCCTGAACCATCTTCCCTCAAAGAAGTACAGTCATTCTTGGGATTCACCAACTTCTATCAGTGTTTCATCCCCGACTACTCTGCCGTCGTCCGTCCCCTCATAGACCTCACAAAGAAAACCTCCCCCTGGAACTGGTCCCCTGCTTGCCAGAAGGCATTCCTCACCCTGAAGGGCCTGTTCCTCTCGAAACCCGTCCTCCAATTCCCTGACCTTGCCTGACCCTTTGCCATTGCCACCGGTGCATCTGCCTTCGCATCTGGAGGAGTCCTTTTACAAACTGACGCCAACGGAGATTGGCACCCTTGCTCCTACCTCTCCCAGTCGTTCTCACCTGCAGAATGAAATTACGACATCTATGATCGTGAACTCCTTGCTGTCATCCGCACCCTAAAGTCCTGGCGGCACTACCTCCAGGGATCCGCCACCCCCATCCAAGTATTCACCGATCACAAGAACCTCACCTACTTCTGACAACCCCAACACCTGAACCGCTGACAGGCCCATTGGCTCCTCAACCTTGCAGATTTCGATCTGAAACTCATCCACGTCCCTGGCAAACTCCTTGCCGCCCCTGATGCCCTCTCCTGCCGCCATGATCTCCTCCCCCCTTCTGGTGACAACTCGTCCACAACCCTGCTCCCTGAGTCACTCTTTGTCAATGTCATCGACATTGCCCTCCATGACAAAATCTCCTCATCCTCTGCCTCTGATCCCCTTGTCATTGATGCCCTCCAGAACCTCACTGACACCTACCTTCCCCCCTCTGTCTGCAAACGCCTCACCGACTTCCAATTGGTTGAGGGCGTCCTCACCTACCAGGGTCGTGTTTATGTTCCTGCCAATGCCGTGCTCCAACGCTCCATTCTCCAACGTTGCCATGATCACGAGACAGCTGGTCACCCTGGTTATTTGAAGACCCGCCAGCTCGTGGCTTCAGAGTTTTGGTGGCTGGGCCTCGCTACCTTTGTCCGCAAGTATGTTGAAGGCTGCGCATCTTGCCAGCGCTCTAAGGCCAACACGCACCCCACTGTTCCACCACTCCACCCGATTCCCTCCTCCGCTGCCCGCCCTTTCCAGCAGGTCTCTTGTGACCTCATCACCGACCTGCCCCCATCCTCTGGCTTTGATTCCCTACTGGTCGTGGTCGACCATGGGCTTACTAAGGGGGTAATCCTTTGCCCCACCAAGAAAACGTGCACTGCAGAGGACATCACGTCCTTCTTTTTCCTCAAAGTGTACTCCTGATTTGGTCTTTATGACAAGATCATCTCCAATCATGGACCACAGTTCACCTCCACCTTCACCCGAGCCCTCGGGAAACTCCTGAAATACGACTTGTCCCTGTCCACCGCTTACCACCCCCAGACTGATGGAGAAACTGAATGAGTCAACCAAGAGGTTGAAACTTATCTCCGCATCTTCTGCAGGAATAACCCCACGTCATGGAGTGAACTAATCCCACATGCCGAGTTTGCTCACAATCACCACCCTCACTCTGTCACTGGCAAATCTCCGTTCTATCTCATTATGGGATATGAACCCCATGCCCTTCCCTTGGTCCTCTCTTCCTCCGATGTTCCCACGGTCAATGACCGAATTAAAAACCTCATTGCTGCCCGAGATGAAGCCCTCGCCGCCCACAAACTCACCCACCAAATGGTTGCTGCCTGCATGAAACGAAAGTTCACCCCCTTCGACAAAGGAGATAAGGTGTGGCTAGAAGCCAGGAACCTAAAACGATCTGTCGTCAACCCCAAATTCGCCCCAAAACGTGAAGGACCCTTTACCATCACCAAGGTACTATCCCTGATCATGTACCAACTCCACCTCCCCAAAACGTGGAAGATCCACCCCGTGTTCCATGCCTCCCTTTTATTGCCCTATCGGATCAATGACATCTATGGTCCCACATTCCTGACGCCACCTCCTGACCTTATTGATGGAGAAGAAGAATTTGAAGTCGAAAAGATCATATGCCACAGAGGAACTCCGACGGCTCGATGGTTCCTGATCCAATGGAAAGGACACCCACCGGAAGATGACTCCTGGGTTCCAGAGCAGAACCTCAAACATTCCAAGTCCACTCTGGAGGAATATAAGAACCTCCGTCCCTCCGCCTTTCCCTCATCCCCCTTGAAAACTTCCACCCACAAACGCAATGGCCATTGAATTTCCTTGCCCCTCCGACTTCACTGAAACTGCCTCCTCTATCTCCGACCCTACCACTTTGGTGGACAATACTCCGTCTTTGCCTTGCTCCCCTTCACTCCCACCAACTCATAGAACCCCCATATCCTCAGTCGCTGTACCCCTGTCTGGGCTCGAATTCCGCACCAGCGCCCCCACTCTGAGCTACCTCTCCACAGTCCAAAATTTCATTGCTGACTCCTGCCTCTCTGTCCCTATCAGTGCCCACCTAGACATGGAATCCCCCCTATTCCATCTTTACCAAGTGCTACTGCAAACCGAGCGCTTGCAGAACACTGCTCGTCTCGCCCCCTACCAGCTCAGTGGGGTATCCATTGCCTATACCGAGACCATCCGCACTGTTTACAGAGAACTCCGCCACGCCCTTGGAACACTAGCGTACCAACTGGAAATGGGCGAATTCCTAACCAACTTGGATTGGTACCTCTGCGAACTAGGCTCTACCCCCACCACCTCCATGCCATCCGCCTCGTCCTCCCCCCTAGATGAGGAAGAACTGGCTGCCCTCGAGCAGTCCGATGCTTACATGACTGGCTTCAATGGATGAATGATCCTCTTGTCCAACCACCCCAGATATCGGGACTCGTGTTTCCACTGCCACCAACTAGGGCACATCCGCGTTCATTGCCCCTACTACGAATGCCCCCTTTGTCGCCGATTCCAACCTGGTCATACCCAAGCACGCTGCCCCTTAATGGTTCATCGAACCTGCCCCCCGTCATTCTCTTCTTCCTCTCCCACCTCCTCACGATCCTCTAGGTCCTCAGGATCTAGACACAACTACTGACACACCACTGCCCGGATCTCCTCTGGAGGATGTCCCCCTTGCCCAGTTCCCCCTCCTCAGATGAGGATTCATACCCCTTCCCCTCAGACGTTCCCTGAGGGATATGACAGCCCTTACGACTCAACCAGTGAGGCGAACATGACCGGTTCCCCTGTTCACCATTCCTTTGACCTGTAGAATGGTCTTCACTGGAGTTTCAGACTTACTAAGGGGGTAATGTTACAATTCACTCGTTATTCACTTGTTCTTGTACAACCATGCACTGGTTTGACTCTCACTCCGGACTATCTTTTCTTTTCTTCTGTGATGACTCACCCCACTTCCCACCCCTGCCCTAAAGTGCGATGACTCACTCTTATCTCTGACCAATCGCCTTTATCTCTCACTTGCTTCGTCATCACTTCTTCCATTTCTCACACTTGCCCTAAAGTGGTCCCTTCAAGTATATAAACCCTTCGATACTGCAGATACTCTTCAGACTTGTTCTCCCTTGTACTCCTCTAGTTTACATTGTACCCTCGATTCCCTTGTGGAATACATTCCTCTTGACATGTCTCCTGGCCACGGTTAAGTGCCAGCTCGTCCTCTGAACCTTTGACTCGACCTAGCTCATCGCTAGCATCGTTATAACTTAGCCCACAAGGAGTCCCCTTGTGTTCTTGTATCATCTCAACCCCCTTGACCCCAACCAAGGGCTACCTCTATCCCTACCCGGGCTAGTCGTAACAGTCAGTAAATATGTCATAAGGCCAGAAAAGGCTGCAAAAATGTTCAACGTCAATAAAGTTAAGCTTCTTGGAAGTGTTTGGGTTCTTCTGATGGAAATCAGCTACCACATCCATTGCTGATCCAAGGTTATCAGCAGGTTCTCACATCTGATCTTCTTCCCCATATCCAGACCAGTGGACCAGGTACTCCAGACGTTGACCCTTCATGTGAGAGGCGATTACATATTCAACCTCATATTCCTTAGTACCATCTTCTGTAACCTTAATAGGTCCAGGCTTGTATGTCAGTTGGCTGTCAAGGAGTTCCTTATAGGGTTTAATGTGGGAGATGTTCACTACTGGGTGAATTCTCATACAATGTTGTAGGAAACCAAGTTTCTCTACATTTGAAATCCCTTTTTATGCCCTATGTAATGCTCACCAGATGTTTCCAGATGGAGCTACAGTCTTTGGTGGTCTTCCAACAACTCTTCCTCTGATTTCCCATGATGCCCACCACTTTCCCACACTGCTTCTGCTGTCTTCCAGTCAGAAGAGCTCTTAGAATCAGCCTTCCATGTCATTCCATCCAACTGTTCTATCCTTGGGTGAGTTTACTTCTATGTTTCTTCCATTTCATCATTCTTCCGATGGTACTGGTGTCTTTCTGCCTTCTGAAACATGTTGAAAGAGGTTGGAACTTTTTATTTTCACTCAGAACACTTTGTTTTCAGTCAGAAGACACTTTTTCTACATCAGAAACTACTTTACAGTGTTTGTACAGTCCTGGGAATGCCCAGACTATAAAGTGCTGTTGCTTACATACACAAAAAAGTTTTCCACATCTTTTCCGCTGCCTGTTTACATCCACTGGACCATTTCTGCCACCATTACCGCCATTCTTGACCATCCCGTTGGTCATTTACGCTCCTTATGACCTAGAAGACCCACTGCTTCACCCAGAACCAGTTGGGCACCCATCTACCACCTCAGGCCATAAGACCTAGCAATCTCCTATCTGTATGGCCTCTCTGGTCTCTCTGGGGACGAACCATTTGCATCCCCTTCACCTATCTGCAGTCTGCCTGCTACAAGAGCAGCACAGATCTATGTTTTACAGTGTGGGAGTTGTAGTTTTATGACATTCCGGTCATTATCGGCTTCTAATAATTTATATGGGCTGAGCCATCACTCAGTCAGCTTTTGGCTGATTTGTGTATCCCAGAGATTAAGGTTTTTGGTGCTTAGCCACACCTTATCTCCCCTTTTGTATTTTGGTGTGTGGGATCGCTTCTTATCTGCTTGTGCTTTCATGGTTTTTCATCTTTTTTCCAGATTTTCTCGAACCTGGTTAAGGGTCATCCTCATTCCATCTAGGAATTCTTGCACTGTGGGCACTTTTACATTCATCAGCTCTATTCCCATTTCTGGTTCATATGAATGTGTGACTTGGAACAGGGACTTCTTTGTAGAAGAAGATTGCCAATTGTTGTACATGAACTGGGCCAGGCTTAGCCATTCTGCCCATTGATCTTGCTTTTCTGTGCAATACATTTGGAGATATTGCTGCAGTTCTCTATTTACCCTTTCAGTTTGCCTATCTGTTTGTGGGTGGAAAGTGGTGCTTAAATTAAGGTGGATATGAAGAGATGATGACAAATCTGCCATGACCTGCGAGGCGAATTGCAGCCCTTGGTCCAATACAATACTTGTGGGAAGTCCATGATGCTTCTACACGTGATCTTGGTATAGCCTTGCTGTCCCCTTACTTGTTATGGTCTTATTGGTGGTGATAAAATATGCTTCCTTTGAGAATCTATCAACAACCACTAGGACTGCATCATAACCATCTGATTGGGGTAAGTCTGTTATAAAATCAGCAGATATATCCTTCCATGGCTCCTCAGGGATTGGAAGCAGTAACAATTTACCAGGCACTGCCTGATTCATTGGCTTCATCCAATTGCATCTTTCACATCGGGCACAGTAGTTTTTGATCTGGGGGTTCATTCCTTTCCAGGTATAATATTGGAAGATCAACTCTGTGGTTTTTTCTGCACCACCTTGTCCTGCCATGGTGGAGTCATGATATAAAGTTATGATTTGCTGTCAGATATCCCCTTTTGGCATGAATATCTTATGATTGTGGTAGAAGAAGCCTTCTTTTGCTTCTCCCTTCATTTCCAATTCTTTCAGCAGTGAAGTAGCATCCTGGATGCTTTTTAATATTTCTTCCTCTTCTGAGGTTATGTTGGTGATCTCAGATCTCTTTATCCACAAATCAGGGATGACGACTATCCCTTTGTTGTTATCTTTTATCCCTTCTGTGTGATCTTCTCTTCTCGAAAGAGAGTCTGCCTTTCCCATGCTTGTTCCTGGTTTCCTTACAAGGACATAGTTGAACCTTGATAACCATTGTGCCCAACATGCCTGCTGTCAGTTAAGATCTTGGCTTGTCATAAAATATTGTAGGTTCACATGATTGGTCCAGATCTTGAACTGATGTTTAGCACCTTCTAGATAGTGGCACCAGATTTCTAATGCATAAATTATTGCCAGCATTTCTTTGTTGGCAATCAGGTAATTCCTTTGTTTAGGAGTCATCTTATGGGAACTGAATGCTACTGGATGCCATTTTCCTTCTTTTTCTAGTGATGATACTGCACTGGTTGTGAAGGCTGATGCATTGCATTCTAAACAATATACTGCTTCTTCATCTGGGTAAGTGAGAATGGGGGGTGTGGTAAACGCTTCTTTGATCCGGTCAAAGGCCCCTTGTTCTTGCATTCCCCATTGCCAAGCCTTATCTTTCCTTGTTAGCTTGGTTAGGGGTTTTGCCCATTCAGAGAACTTGTCAATAAACCATTGGTAAAAGTTTGCTAATCCCAGGAATCCTATGACTCCTTTGATGGTCATTGGGATTGGCCATTCAAGTACTCCTTTAAGTTTACTTGGGGACATTTTTATCCCTTCACTTGAAACATCCATTCCCAACATCTCAACTTGCTCTACCGAGAAGAAGCACTTTTCAGGTTTTATAAATAGGTCATTATCCTTACAGTGGTTTTCAAAATGGGGTGGATAATTGACTGAGATTTTGAGGTGGCTGTGGAGGGACCCCGGGTGCATCTGAGTGGTCACATGCAGGTGCTACTAGATGAGAATGTGTCAGACCACCTTCCAGCTCCTCGCCTCCAGCCATGTCATCATCTGCACCAGTAGCTGCTCCCCCAGAGACATTGTATGCATTTACCATTGCCCTAACTGTCTACTTGATCCTCAAGGACAAAAAGGGCAAAGGTAAGGTTTCTGCTGTGAAGAAGGGGAAATCTACCAAGACAATGTAGAGAACGGCTGTTCCCTACAATTGAATCCTTACATCCCATGCCATTCTGCCTTCATGACACTTTCTGTCAGGTTTCCAATGTGTGTGGACACTTCCCACACTCATTCCGTCACCTTCCCATGATGACTGCCGCTTTCCCACGCTATTTCCGCCACTTTCTGTCTCAAATAACTGTTGAAATCATCCCGTCATTGCCATCTGCCGTGTCCTGTCCATCCTGTTGGTCTGTGGGTAGGTTGTTTTACACTTTCCATCCATTTTTATGACTTTCCGTCCCCATCGGCATCATCCCATCTGACAGAACCACTTGTTTTCTGATGGAACCACTTATTTTCGGTCGGTATGTACTTTTCGGCCATGGAAACTACTTTACAGTATGGGTAGAGTCTTGGGTATGCCTGGGACTATAAAGTATTGTCATTCTGACTTTGAAATGGATCTTTCCAAATCTTTCTGCTTGCCATCTAAACCATCCTGTCCATTTCTGCTGTTGCCATTGCTGTTCTTGACCATCCTGTTGGTCTATCACACTCTTTACGACCTGGCCGGTCCTGCATTCCACCTGGGAGTGTCCAGACCCACCATTTCACAACCAACCACACTTGGGACAGTAAGCCCCAGCTCCTCTGACTGTATCCCTCTTCCTGCTCTCTCTGGGGACGAACCTATCACATTCCCTTCATCCTGTCTACAGGCCATCGGCTACAAGAGCAGCTTGGATTATCATTCTTCAACAAAGGAGCTTCTTTTTGCTCTTGCAAATGGGAATTATCTTCTTTTTTTAGAGAGCATTCTCAAGAAGCATGGACATGATAACTACAAGGTCTCTGAGAGAAAATGGTTTCCTTTCAAATTCATACCGCCAAAAGCTAAAAGGTAGTTGCTTTGTTGTCATCCAAGCATCTATTGATGAACCTTTTGCATAGTCAAAGTATTACCAATGCCATGGATGTTGACAATGAGGCAGACTATCATGAAATGGTAAAAAAGATTCAGAGTGCCAATCCTGGAACTACAAAATTTTTTGTCAACATGAAGGACATTGAAAAGCTTCCTGCAGATGGTTTGGATGATTCCGACTCGGCGTCTGCTGCTGATTCAGATGACCAGGTATTTCCTTTCCCCCTGTTGATTTCCGACTCAGAACATACACAGAAAACATCACATCATATGTCATTGGACATGCAATATGCTTGCTGGCAGGTCAAGCTACAAAAGCTCTATAAAAATGAGCATGATGAAGGTTTCACATACATTGGGCCCCTTGGTGCCATTCCACTTACACCTGCCATGATTTTGGACTGGTGCTGCACATTGGTATGTTACTCCATGTTCTGTTTCTTTGAATATATGATATATCCTGATGTGTTCCAAAAGGAGGAAGGACAAGCCACACTGCAAATTCCACCCAATCTCAAGTCTTTCAACATGGCCAACAAGACACCAACTTTACATCCTGCATGCAGAGCTCAAGCACAGCTCACTGTTCCAACATCTTCGAATTCTGATATCAGCTCATTTACCTCTGTTCTTCTGCTTCAAATGCTCACAAATTCAGGCCTTCTCTCATCCGCATCCAAGTCAGATGCTCGTACTCCTGGATCTTCTCAGACTATTGCAACTCCAGCTACTCCTACTCAAGCATCCAAGCTTCCACAGCTTCTTCCATTTCCAACTCAGCTTTCATGCTTTCTCCACTATGTGGAGAATAATCTCAGTGTTTGTAATGCTACTATATACAAGGGACACCTTGAACTAGAAGGTATTGGTCCTGACATTCTTGCTGACATTGACAATGATGTCTTGGCAAATATTGGGATTCCCAGGGGAGATATCATCCAGCTGAAGAAAGGTAGTTTGGGTTGGTGGAATAGTCCTGATGCAAAGCACAAGCACGATCTGAGCAATCTGTTTTTGCCCCATAGCAGTGAAGAATCACACCCAGCCAAAAAAAAAAATGCCTATGAGAAGCATTTCCATGATGGTGGTGGAATGCAGTTTACAGGTCCTCCAATGAGAGCTGATGATGGTGTGGATCCAATGAAAGATTATGATCTCTTTTATCAGTGTGAGGTACAGAAGCAGTGGCTGCCTGTGCCAAAAGGTTTCACTGTTGATGAGAAGGCTGAGGCCGAGGATGATGTTTTTACGCACTAGTTCACAATACATCCCTTTCATGACTTGCACTGCTAATATGTTCAATGGACAGTTCATGCATAGGGATAACATAGCAATATTGGAATGATGAACACATTGCAACCGGCGTGCAGACTGGCACAGTACAATGACAACACATTTGAGTCAACTACAAACACCAAGCAATCTATGCTATGTAACCAGAAGCTCTGAAATATCCAGCTGCCCTTTCTGGCATAATACTCTGGCATGCATGAACAATTGCCATCACTGACAAGTCATCCGAGTGCTGGCGCAAATATGTTTTGATGGTAGAAAATGCTTGTTCAATTGGATTATAGTCAGGAGAATATGGTGGCAGGAAAACAAGTTTACACACTAAAATCATGTCAATCAAAAGTCTGAAGGATAAGCACTACTTACAATGCATGTCTTCGACCAGCTCTCGCACTTCCTCACTTTGGTGAATGTGGCAATTGTCCATGACAAGAACACTGTGCAGACCTGGATATGGGTTGGTGAATGACATCTATCAAGCAGATTAGGGACTAGAAAATAAGAATGAGAGGATACATACCACATTATCTTTCAAGAAGCACAAAAATTGCTGTCCATCAACAGGTCCCTCAATGATATCATAGGCAATGATGCCATCCAGTGTGATGGCAGGAAGGATGGAATACCAAACTCCACGAACAAAGGGCTTTTGCACATGGCAACGTTGTCCCACAATGAGCGGCCATAGTGACGACAGGACATACGCTTGTCTTTTGCAGCTTCATCAATGAATACAAGCATATTCACATCTGGTACCTCTGCAGCTATGCGATTCATGTACAGGGCACATGTCTCCTCATTTCATTCAGCAGCAGAGGCAGAAATAACTTTGCAAGTGAGTCGGAGACACTGAATTGTTCGAAGCAGAGTGGGGATGGTAGCATATTTACCACATTTAGTCCAGAGCTCATGCTGGAGCTCATCAAGGTAGACTGTGCTACAATGCTGAATGACAGCTTGTAAGAATGCAACATCAGTGAGATCAAGGATACAATAGCGCCCAATGACATGAGAATAGGTGTGAGGGTTGTGAATGACACCATAGGTAAAATAGTATTTCAGTGTCTCATAAACAAGCGATTTCTTGATGCTCAGAGTCCTACAGATATCCCAGATGCCATATCCCTTCTCTTAGAGAGTTGGAATGCGAGCTTTGACGTTGACAGGTAGCAAGCACATGGGGTGTTGAGAACCACAGTGCTGTATGAAAGTTTCTGAGCAATTTCTCACACACACCTTCACTCAGACACACTTGGGGTCTTCCCACAGCCACCTCAAGTTCTCAAATCAATTTTCCACACCGCTTTGAAAACTGCTGTAAGCCATTGTAGCACTTTTAGCACAGCTTCATCATGCTCCTTTCAACTATTGGTTTTCATAAAGATAAGGATATCGTCCATATAGATTATTACAAACAACTCCATGTCAGAGAAAATGTCATCATCATTGCCTGGAATGTTGCAGGAGAGTTATTTAGTCCAAAGAACATTAGGGTCAGCTCGAAGCTTCCTTCTTCGGTTGTGAAGGTGGCCTTCCATTCATCTCCTTCTTTTATTCTTACATCATTATATCCCCATCTGAGATCCATCTTGGTGAAATGTTTCACTCCTTTGAGTTGATCAATTAGTTGCGATATTAATGGGAGTGGATACCCATTTGGTACAGTCCAGCCATTTAGATATTGATAATCCTGCAGCATTCTCTTTGTTCCTTCTTTTTTTGGAATGAAGAAGACAGGTGACATCTGTGGCAATTTGGAGGGTCTTAAATACCCTTTTCGGAGTTGTTCCTTTATGAATGCTTTGACTTCTTCCTTTTCATCTACTGACATTGGGTATACTTTTGCCTTTTTGGGTATGAACCCTTCCTTTAGATCTATGGTGTGGTTCCACATCTGTCAGGTTGGCATTTGTTTGGAGGCCTTTTTTAGTGAACAGTTCAATAAATTTGTGATACTGTTCAGGAACTAACTCCTCAGCTGTCTTTTCTACCTTTTTAGGTGGTATAACCTCCATTTTCTTTATGTGATGGTACACATATGGAGTGCTAGTGAGCTCTTCTTCATTGAGTGCCCTTAGTATGGCAGATCTATCCATCAATAGGTAGCATGATTGGGGACATTTAGTTGGTTTGACTTCCCTAGTCTTTCAATTTATTTTGGGGTTATACTTCTTTAGCCATGTGTACCCCAATATCATGCCTACTTTTCCTAAGTCAGTTACTTCTGCTTCGAGGGTTTCTTGGTGCCCCTGATAGTCTACAATCAGTGAGACAGTGTGTGTAATATTGCCTGCACTGTTCTTTGTTTTGTCAATGTTGTAGACTGGGATTGGTCGATCTAGCTTGGTTATGGGTATTTCCCTTTGTTGTGCCCATGTCTGATCAATAAAGATCCCATTGGCACCACTGTTGAGAAGAGCTTCCTCACTTGTCATCTGGTGTTTTTGCATGGCTGGTGCCACCTGTAATCCTAATTTTAACTTGGTATCTGTCACAGAGCAGATGATGATCCTATCAGGGATTTCTTTGTTAAATATGTTTTTGTTTTTGTTTGCCAAATTACACCCAGATTTGTTATGCAAGGTACAACATAATGCAAGCTTCAAAGCAAAGCAATACGAAGTCTCCACGTTCACAAGTTGCTCACTGATGTAGAGCTAATGACATTTGCCTTGAGAGGAATACTAAGAGAGATTGCAAGCCAATCACTCAAAGAATGCTAGACACTATGTATAATTGCGCAGATTTAGCTAAGGATTCCCTGAGCTAATCCATAGTCCTTATATACATCCTGTGTACTTTAGGGCTGGTATGGGAATAAAGCAAAGAAGGAAAATGCTGTGGAGAAGCATCGTAAAGAATAAGATCTGTCAGGGTAGTGTCCACAGCATTAGAACATTCTGATGGAACTGAATGGTAACTATGAGACAGCACAGCCAATGTGCCATGTGATGAGAAGGAAGAACAAGAGCAAAAAGCACAGAACGTGGACAAACACATACCATAAAGTTTTGAGGGTGATGAGGAAGAGCCCTAGGATGGATAAATGTATGTATAGGTGGAGTGAAAACCAAGGAAAGAAGAATAGATGAAGAAAATGTAACAGATTGCAGGCCAATCACTCAAAGAATGCTGAAACACTACATATGATTGTGCAGATTTAGCTAGGGATTCCCCAAGCTAATCCAGAGTCCTTATATACATCCTGTGTACTTTAGGGCTAGTGTGGAAATAGGACAAAAAAGGGGAAGAAGCTGCAGAGAAGCATTGTAAACAATAAGAACTGTCAGGGCAGTGTCCACAGCATCAGAACATTCTGATGGAACTAGATGGTAACTAAAAGATAGCTTAGCCAATATGCCATGCAATGAGAAGGAAGAGTGAGAGTGAAAGGTATAAGACATGGACAAGAACAAATCATAGGGCTTTGAGGACAATGAGAATGAGCCCTAGGATGGATAAATGTACATATAGACAGAGAGGAAAGAAAGGGAAGAAGAATAGATGGAGAAAATGTAACAAAAGGTATCTTTTGAAATGACCCCAAGTATGTTCAATAGGATTAAGGTCTGGGGATTGAGCAGGCCAATCCAAAAGCCTGATATCTTGCTTCTCAAACCAGGTTTGGGCTTTTTTGGAGGTATGCTTGGGATCATTATCCTACTGAAAAATGACTTTATCTACAAAAATCTTAGAATTTTCCATGCTCTGCAACAAGCCTTCCTTCAAAATGGCCACATACTGTTCAGCATCCATTCTCCCCTCAACTTCATTCAAAACTCCCACACCATTTCACCCAATATAGCCCCATACCATGAGTAATCCCCCTCCAAACTTGATTGTATCTTTGATCTCTCTGGAAGAAAGTGCTTCTCTTTTTTTTCCACACATATTCTTGCCCATCTTACCCAATCCTATTGATTTTGGTCTCATCTGACCAAATAAACCTCTTCCAGTCTTCCACAGTCCAGTGCTGGTACTTGAGAGCAAAGGCCAATCTGTTTTTTTTATAAGCTATAGAAAGAAGAGGTTTTTTCTTTTTTACTACAGCCTTTAGAGAGGCTTCTTTCAAGGTATTGCTGATGGTTTGTGGGCAGACAGGAGTGCTGATAATGGTGTTAATGAAATGAGTGGCTTGAACTGCATTTCTAGCCTTTCCAGTGAAGATATGCTAAACAATAGCATATTTATTGGTAGAAGAAAGTGTAGCAAGACAACCACCATGATGGTTTTCTTTCTCTGGTTGGATTTCCTGAAGGACCCTAGCCACAGTAGACTTTTCTATGCCAGTTTTGGATGCAATTTGTCTGCAGGAAAAATCAAAAGAAGCAAGAAAAATGATGTTATTTCTTTGAGCAGTAGGGAGGTGTTTTATAATAAAAATAAGAGAATTCATTTCTAATGGCCAGGTTTATATGTACTGCAGAATGATTAATTACATAATGTTGACATTCCATAACCATTACATAAGGTATGTGAGCATCTTACAGCATTCCAGGGGCTATGATACATAATAAAAACCTAAAGTCAAAAAATTGTCCCAATGAGTTGTCATTTTAATATGGCTGCCATATTACCAAACCATTACCAAATCCTTTGACTTAATAACAAATAGCAAGCCAGGAATAAGCACTTCATTTCATAAACTCACAATTAGTGGTGATAATCAGAGACTATTGAGAACCATTGCATTTAATGCAAAACATGCAAACATTGGGACAGTTTTTTGACCCACTGTAGACTCTTTGGGGAACTGTACTCTTGTGTTTCAGCTACTTTTTAACTCCAAAAACATTCACAGGTGTTTTCCAGAGTACATTCTTTATTTTTCACTACTATATGTGTATAAAATGTACCAGTGAATATATGCTCAGGGCAAATATCCAGCTCTCTAGCCTACCATCACATCTATTTCTGTTTACATTCTTGATGTTCTCCAATAAGAATTGAGACTATAAGGAGCAACTCGAGCACTTTAGAAGCGTGGGAAAATTACTTAGGAGGTTCGGAGATAAGCAACACATACCATAAATTACAACATTATGGCTTCCACATCATATAGATAAGAGTATAGATTATGAGGATTGAATATGTTGGCATATACTCACCCTTTTGCACTGTCTGATCTAGCAGATCCAGCTTGAAACAGATCCAGTTGCTGAAAGTGGTAAATCTCTGATAAAATCCATAGCCATTTTGTATCCTTCATGTGCTCTACATTTAATCATGTGTACAAAATTCGCACTTTTGAGTTTTAACATGCAAGATCTATTAGATCAGACAGTGCAGAAGGATGAGTATATGCCAGTATATTCAATCCTCATAATCTATACTCTTATCTATATAATGTGGAAGCCATAATGTTGTAATTTATGGTATGTGTTGCTTATCTCCGGACCTCCTAAGTAATTTTCCCACGCTTCTAAAGTGGTCGAGTTGCTCCTTATAGCTTCAATACTTATTGGAGAACATCAAGAATGTAAACAGAGATAGATGTGATGGTAAGCTAGAGGGCTGGATATTTGCCCTGAGCATATATTCACTGGTACATTTTATACACATGTAGTAGTTAAAAATAAAGAATGTACTCTGGAAAACACCTGTGAATGTTTTTGGAATTAAAAAGTAGCTGAAACACAAGGGTACAGTTCCCCAAAGAGTCTATATAAGTTATAGAATGATCATTCCCAATAGAAAGAGTGATAGAACCAAAATTAAGCAGGAGGAGAATCAGTCATAACCTTTTCAACTTAAGTCCTGACAGATTGTGCTTTTGATATGTTGCAAAGGTATATTAAGGATATTCAATAATGTAATTTACAAGTCCATATCCTAAAGGTGTTACAGACTCACAGCCAAGAGCCAGAGAACCCTAAGATAGGGGCATGAATAAAGACTTAGCTAAGGTCTAAGCATATGACATAGAGACAATGGTCTAGGCCACAGGGAGGCCAATTATATAAGATGATGTCATATATGACATCATAGGTCTAGAACAACCTTATCTATGACATAGTAACATGAGAACACCACATGAAAGCCCAGAACCCCTCATTAGTACTTATATAGTAAGAAACCAGGAACAGCTCCCACCTTATCTAAGATAGTACCTTACATGCATGGACCATGTAGTCAATAGGTACAAACAAGTAGTCAGTATATATAGGATGAATATATGACACAAGGACCCAGTTAAGTCCTTGTGGGCAATTCCCTCTTACCTTCTGATATGACTGGAATACTGCCGGAACCCCCTCATCTCTTGACTCATTATCAGCCTAGTGTCTGCAAGTAACCTGAGCCATGCTATACACTGGTAATAGGTTGCACTTCAAAAGGTAACAAAAAAGCAGACCTGTTTTTTATTTCCATGATATATTTCCATATTAGCTTAATATACAGTTTCAGGGTTCAGATATAGTGTTAGAGTGGTGTATTACATTATATTCCACATGAATATACAGCTTATCAATAGATACAACAAGAGGAAAGCAGGAGAACAGAAAGAAAACATACTACTGATATGTTTCCTAATTTGGAAGTGGTATAGATGGTGATGTCACCACTTGACAGGGGGTTATGTAATCAGCTTCTTCAACCCTTACCCCTGATGATGTAATGTATTTCTGTTTCAAGATTGCATGGATCTTAATGCATCAGATTCAAGGAAAGTGATGCATGATTGCTTATGTAACACAAATATGGACTAACCAGCCAACTACTACTAACTACACTAATGTAAGTATCACTAGTAATAAGAATCATGATATATCTATGATATATTAGTTGGGCTGACCCCAGCTGGGTAACAGCCTGATGTGAGTAATGAGCTTACAGATCATAGCTAGTTTGTAATAGTACTGAGGAAAGCCACCCACAGAAATAATGCATCATCATAACTGGATGGACAGGTGATGCATGACAGGGCTGGGTATAAGCAAGATGAGGGGCTGTGGAATAACTCCTGGATTTAATGCATCAAATTGTGGAAAGGGTCTTTATATTTCATGCATCAAAGTGCCATCTACTGGTGATGCACATGCCTTCACACACAAATGATAAAACATGCAATGGAGAATGTCTCTCTCCGAGCTCACCTCTGTCTTTGTTTCTCATTTCAAGTCATTGGTAGTTGCTTGTATCTTTTGACGATGTACATGATAGAGGGCTAACTGTCATTGCATTGCAGAGACAGAATGCCTTTTATGCAACCCTTGCTTGTAGTTTTTTGGCTTTGCATGTTATGTCTCGTAGGACGCTGTAGGGAGCCGTGCTTCCCTACAGTTGAAAACCAGTATAGTCCCACCTTTTCAGATCATCCTACAGGCAGTCCGGACGACCACATTCACGTGCACTCAATCCGGACCCACCGGACCCACTTTCCTGTGCTACCGGACCTACTGCATGTACCAGATCCTCGCAAACCATGTCCACTGCCATTGTCCCTCATGTCCATCCGTCTGTCTTGTCTTGTGGGTGAGTCCTTATATCGTTCTATGATCATTTACATTCATTATCACTTCGTGCCCATACACCCGGACCGCACTGCACTCACCGGTCTCACCAGACCCATACCAGTCTCACCTGGACACTACATACTTTTGCCCGGTTTCTTTGTTTAAGTGTTTGTACAGTTCTGGGAATGCCCGGACTATAAAGCATTGTTGATTACATACTCAATACATCTTTCCATTTACCATCTAAACTGTCCCGTCCGTTTCTGCTGTCACAGTCGCCGTTCTTGACCATCCTGTTGGTCTATCATGCTCTTTATGACCCAGCCGGTCCTGCATTCCATCCAGGAGTGTCTGGACCCACCGTTTCTTGACCTACCACACTTGGGACAGTAAGCCCCAGTCCTCTCCAACTGTATCCCTCTTCCCGCTCTCTCTGGGGACGAACCTATCGCATCCCCTTCACCCTGTCTGCAGTCCACCTGCTACAAAAGCAGCTTGGATTATCGTTCTTCAATGCACAGACATAAGGTCTGCTGACTGTGATGATAATGGTTCTGATGGTGATACTTGTGAGCTTCCCTTCAATGTGCAATGGTTGTCCTCTTATGCTGACACCAACACATTTGTGTGAATCAGTGCCAGCCTGTGCTTAGTTGGCATTCAAGTGACACTCAAAAACCCTGAACATGTCATGATTTCACAACACCAGCTGTTACGATTCATCCATTCTTGTACTACTATGCACTGGTTCAACCCTTGCCTCGGACCATCTTTTCTTTTCTTCTGTGATGACTCACCCTATCCCCACGTCTACCCTAAAGTGTGATGACTCACTCTTATCTCTGACCAATTGCCTTTATCTCTCACTTGCTTCGTCATCACTTCTTCCATTTCTCACACCTGCCCTAAAGCAGTCCTCTCAAGTATATAAACCCTTCAACACCACAGATACTCCTTAGACTTGTTCTCCCTTGTAATCCTTTGTAACTTACATTGTACCTTCAATTCCCTTGTGGAACACATTCCTCTTGATGTCTCCTGGCCATGGGTAAGCACCAGCTAGTCCTCTGAACCCTTGAACTTGACCTAGCTCGTCGCTAGTGTCCACTTAGCCCACAAGGAGTCCCCTTGTGTTCTTGTATCATCTCGACCCCCTTGACCCCAACAAGGGCTACACCTATCCCTACCAGGGCTAGTTGTAACAAAAGAACAAGTCTATTCCCAACTGGCTACTATTCAGTAGGCCATCACTATTACTCAGAGACCACCCTCAGACCCCCGCTGGGGCACTCGTCGTGCTCAGCAACCCTCAATAGTCTTTGACTCTGTCAAAGACTCCTCTGACACAGAAGACATCTCTTCTGACTCCCATTCCTCAGAACTTGACCTTCCCCTCATATCACTGGAGGAAGGATCCTTAGACCAAGACCTCGTGCACGACTTCTCCACTCATGCTTCGATTCCTCATACCCAGACACCACCATTCCCCACCCCAACCCAATGAAACAACCCGTTCCCATTCCCTACCAGGACTCCAGTATTCACACCCCCTGCCCCTGTGTCTTCGAAACCCATGGAACTTCGTCTTGGCACCCCTGAACACTTTGACGGTGACTTTGCCAAAGCCAAGCAATGGCTTAACTCTATTGCTTTCTATCTCTGTGTCAATATGTCTGTTTACAACACAAATGCCAAGAAGATCGCTTTCGCCCTTTCCTTCATGACCAAAGGAGCCACCGCTTCCTGGGCCTCTAACTTTAGAACCTCCACTATCAAAAGCGGAGTAATCTCCATGGGATCCTGGGATGACTTTGTCAAGAAGTTTGAAGCAGGATTCAAACACCACAACTCCGTCAACCACTCTATCTCTTGGTTGGCTACCACTCGCGTCATCCCCAGAAGGGATGGAACCCTCATCCCCTCCCTGACCAATTACAATGCAACCTTCAATAACCACGTCACCATCACAGAGATCACTGATCAGAATGTGCTGATCAACTTTTACTCCAATGGACTCCTGAACTCCATCGTCACAAAGATTCTGACCATGGATAAGACCCCAGCCACTGTGGAAGAATGGCAGAGCAAAGCCCTCTCCTTCTATGCCCACCAGATCTGCATTAACGACATTCTCTCCCGCCAACAAAACCTCAAGAAGACCTTCTACCAGAACTTCTCTTCCCAGAAGACAACTCAGAAAGATCCCAACACCATGGACATAGATGCCGTTAGAGTTTCCAAGCTCACCCTGGAGGAACGAAAACGGTGTTTTGAGAAAGGTCTTTGTCTTCGATGCCGCAAGGCAGGACACCAAGCCAATGCCTGCCTCTCCTTTCCCCCCTCCACCTCAACCCCCACTAAGAAGAAACCTGCCATCCAACAGGTCAAGGAGGATATCCCCTCCCTTATCCAGCTAGACGATGATGATGAAGAAGTCATCAGGTGAGTATTCTTTGGAAAGCTGGGTTTTTAGAAAAGGAGCCTCAATCGACATGAGTAACTCCTTCCCCCTCATTGAGTATCAATGTAGTTGTATCACTGTCCACTAAGACAATACAGATCTCCATTCAACTCATTGAACCTTCCACCTTGATGAAAACTGTCAATGCTTGAGCCCTAGTAGATTCTGGGGCTGACCTAAATTGCCTTGACTGGAGCTTCATGCGCAAACACAAACTCCAGACCACCTGTCTCGACCTCCTGATCCCTGTCTGGAACGTGAATTCCTTGTACAACAAAGATGGAGCAATCAAATTCTCCACTACCCTCTGTATCACTGTTGAAGGAATTGCCACCTTCACCACGTTTCATGTCATGAACTGCAGATCCCAGAACGTAATCCTCGGAGCCCCCTGGCTCAGAAAAGCCAACCTGATCATTGACTGGTTGGCCCAGACCTTAGAAATCCTTGAGGAGAAAGACAAGTCATCCCTCCTATATCAACTGCATAAGAAAGACTCTGAACGAGTCAACAAAACTTACCCTAGAACCTCCTCACCCCCTCCTCAATTGGTTCTCTGCACTGAAACTGACAAACACCTCTGGAACTACATTGACTATGAGTTCCCCAATCCTTATGTCCAACAAGCCAAAGATGCCTTCCACTGTTACATTTTCTTGATCTATTCTTCTTCCCTTTCTTTCCTCTACGCTTGTATGTACACTTATCTGTCCTAGGGCTTATCCTCATCATCCTCAAAGCCCTATGGTTTACTCTTATCCGCATTCTGTGTATTGTGCTTTCGTCCTTCCTTCTCATCGCCTGGCACCTAAGCGGTGTCATCCCTTAGTTACCATCTTTTCCTTCTAGAATCTTCTGATGCTGTGGACACCGCCCTGATGGTTATTATCCTTTCCAATGCTTCTCTGCAGCACTTTCCTAGTTTATATCGATCCCACACTAGCCCTAAAGTACACAGGATGTATATAAGGACTAACAGGTTAGCTTGGGGAATCCCCAGCTAAATCTGTGCAATCATATGTAGTGTTCTAGCATTCTTTGAGCGATTGGCCCACAATCTCTCTTAGTATCCCTCTCGAGGCAAACGACATTAGCTCTACGTTAGTGAGCAACTGTGAACGTGTAGACTTCGTATTTCTTCACCTTACAGCTTGCACTACGTCGTACCTAGTGTAACAAGAAGTTGGCGAATCCTAGGAATGACTGTACTTCTTTGAGGGAAGATGGTTTGGGCCATTTGGCAATGCCATCAAGTTTCACGGGGTCCATGGCAATGTGACCAGGCTTGACTATCATGCTGAGGTATTCCACCTTTGAGGTGGCAAAGGTGCATTTCTTGAGTTTTAGGTGGAGGTCGAGTTCCTCCATGCATTGGAGGACATGCTTGGTTCATTCAATGTGGGTGGCTTCATCTGGGGAGAAGATGAGGAGATCATCCATGTAAACGACCAGCCATCCTTCAGCAATCATGTCTCTGAAGGAGTCATTCATGCATCTTTGGAAGGTGGCAGGGGAGTTGGTAAGACCAAAGAACATGACCGTGGGTTTGAAGAGGCCTTTGTGGGTAATGAAAGCCACCTTCCATTGATGTCCATCTTTGATTCGGACATTGTTGTATCCCCAACAAACATCGAATATGGTGAAGACCTTGGCTCCTTTGAGCTTGTTGATAAGATCAGAGATTAATGGGAGGGGGTAGGTGTCGTGAATGGTGTGTTCGTTTAGATATTGGTAGTCTTGGCAGGGGCAGAGTTTGCCGTCCTTCTTCTTGACGAAGAAGAAGGGGGAGGCCTGAGGGGAGTTGGAAGGGTGAATCTTCCCAGCAGCAAGGTTTTCTTCAAGGAAGTCCTTGGTGGCTTTTTGTTCATCAGGGGAAAGGGGGTAGATCTTCCTTATCTTGGGAACAAAAGAATCATTGAGATTGATCTCATGGTCATAAGGTCTAGAGGGGGGTATGTGGTCTGTCACTTCTTTAGAGAAGACATTGGTGAATGTGGAGTATTCTGAGGGTAGCTCGGTCTTGGACTTGGCCTTCTCGGCTTCCATGGCAAGCTTGGTGGTGTGGGTGAGCTTTGCTATGATTGAGGGCCTGATGAATCTATGTTCACATTTGATGATTCGATTGATGTGGATGTTACGCTAGGTATGATGTAGTGCAAGCTGTAAGGTGAAGCAATACGAAGTCCACACATTCACAGTTGCTCACTAACATAGAGCTAACGTCATTTGCCTCAAGAGGGATACTAAGAGAGATTGTGGGCCAATCGCTCAAAGAATGCTAGAACACTACGTATGATTGTGCAGATTTAGCTGGGGATTCCCCAAGCTAACCTGTTAGTCCTTATATACATCCTGTGTACTTTAGGACTAGTGTGGGATTGGTATAAACTAGGAAAGTGCTGCGGAGAAGCATCGGAAAGAATAATAACCGTTGGGGCAGTGTCCGCAGCATCAGAAGATTCTAGAAGGAAAAGATGGTAACTAAGGGATGACACCACTTACAGTGGGTCAAAAAACTGTCCCAATGTTTGCATGTTTTGCACTAAATGCAATAGTTCTCAATGGTTTCTAATTATCACCACTAACTGTGAGTGTATAAAATGGAGTGCCTATTCCTGGCTTTCTATTGGTTCTTGGGTCTAAGGATATGGTAATTATTTGGTAATATGGTAGCCATATTAAAATGACAACTCATTGGGACAGTTTTTTGACTTTATACAAGAAATGGTATTTAGTACTTGGTATGACCTTCCTTTGCCTTGATGACTGCTTGAATCCTTCTAGGCATGCTTTATATCCATTTCTGACATTCCTCCACAGATATCATCCCCCACTCTATCACCACCCTATCCCACAATTCATGAACTCCTATAGGTGCCCTTTCATAACCAGAAAGGCATCTTTTGAAATGACCCCAAGTATGTTCAATAGGATTAAGGTCTGGAGATTGAGCAGGCCAATCCAAAAGCTTGATATCTTGCTCCTCAAACTAGGTTTGGGCTTTTTTGAAGGTATGCTTGGAATCATTATCCTGCTGAAAAATGACTTCATCTGCAGGAATTCCAGCAATTTCAATGCTCTGCAACAAGCCTTTCTCCAAAATGGCCACATACTGTTCAGCATCCATTCTTCCCTCAACTTCATTCAAAACTCCCACACCATTCCATCTAATACAGCCCCATACCATGAGTGATCCCCCTCCAAACTTGACTATACCTTTGATCCCTCTGGAAGAAAGTGCCTCTCCTTTCTTTTTCCACACATATTCTTGCCCATCTGACCCAGTCCTATTGTTTTGGTCTCATCTGACCAAATAACCCTCTTCCAGTCTTCCACAGTCCAGTGCTGGTACTTGAGAGCAAAGGCCAATCTTTTTTTTCTATAAGCAATAGAAAGAAGAGGTTTTTTCTTCTTTACTACAGCCTTTAGACAGGCTTCTTTCAAGGTATTCCTGATGTATTGTGGGCAGACAGGAGTGCTCATGATGCTGTTAATGAAATGAGTGGCCTGAACTGCATTTCTAGCCTTTCCAGTAAGGATATGTTGCACAATAGCATGTTTGTTGGTAAAAGAAAGTTTAGTAAGACAACCACCATGATGGTTTTCTTTCTCTGGTTGGATTTCCTGAAGGACCCTAGCCATAGTAGACTTTCCTATGCCAGTTTTGGATGCAA
>JBBPKK010000089.1:0-58038 GCA_038089215.1 Tylopilus vinaceipallidus
GCCCCGCGAGCGGAGCCGGCCCGTGTGTGTCTGCCGTCCGCCGTCCGCATGGACCGCCACGCCTGGCACAGCTACTTAGGGCAAGGGCAGCTGAAACGCAAAGGGGCGGAAGCGTTGGCCTCGTGTGGCGGGGCTGGAACCCTAGACCCGTGCCAGGGCCGACCCACACTGCCCAGTGCCGGTGACCGACTGAATCGGCGTGGGGGGTCGCCCGCCTCTGCCTGTCTGTCGATCGGCACGCTTCCGTCGGGGGCGCATACGAGTCCCAGCTTGTTCGGCTGTTGCCCGCGCGGTGCGTCCCCGCTGCTCGTGCTGTCCCTCGCGATCGAGACCGGAGGCGATGCGTGACGTTTGGAACGAAGGCGCACCGGGCTGTCTAGGCTGGACGACGAGACGCGTGGGATCGCACGTGTGTCGACCCGTGCCGCCAGTGAGACTCTGGATACGAGCGCAGACGCGTCTCTCTTCCCCCAAAGTGGGTCGACGACGATCCCAATCGATGTCGGATCCGCCCGGGCGTTCCCGAGTGGAGCACTGTGCGCACTGGCCTCCGGGCGCGTCGAGTGTGTCTCGGCGAGCGGTGTGTGCAACGATGCCCAGCTTGCATGGCTTGCGCGTTATTGAACAGTTCGTGACTTGCTATCTCTACCAGGTCAAGCTGAGGGGCATATCAGGCCTGAACAAGCCAGGCAGGTGGGTATCTGACACGAAAAAGATTGGGTTTCTACCAGTGTGCAGGCTCTAGAAAGTCCCTGTCCCGCGGATATCCACGCGATTACAGAGGGAAAGAAAAAAGAAATGTCATGTTGGTAGAGTTTCTCTCGGACGACTTGTTTCGTCGCGGTGCACGAACAAAATGTCATCGCACCATACGTGACACGAGTAAGCTGTGGAGAGCGTTACAACATCGTGCCAGCGTTCCAGAAAGGCGCCGCAGCGCATCCCATAATCAAGATGATTTTACAGCTTGGTGAGGTCTGAAAATTAGGAGAATGTTGGTGGCCTCACATGTATAGTACGACAACGTGAATCGTATCAAGGGTAGGTGATGGCAAAGGGCATGAGGTGCCCGAGAGCAATGCAAACCCGACTGTGTGCAAACAGTCACTCTGCCAGTAAACCGGTTCAGCGAGATCGAGTCACATCTGTAAACAAGTTTATGTGACCAGTCAAAATGGGGAGGTCCGATGGTTTGCATGCGGCTCGAGAGTTATTTTTGATCTCGGTAACAGTACCGCAGACGAGCGATACCAGGCTGTACGTGATCATCAAAAGCGCCGGAGGCAGAAGACAAGAACAGCGAGGAATAGTGTACGAGCGCAACAAGAATTGCTGTGTGGAGTACTGATCGGGCATGGGGCCGGCGCATCGGCGCCCCGTTGCACAGTCGTTCACCATAGCCATTGCCATGCCCCTGTCTTCGCTCCTGTATACCCGACGGAGATGTGAATGAAGGACATATAAGGGGGGCAACTTGGGCGAAAAGTACGCAACTGACTATATCGCCCTACATCACCCATTACAATGAAGTTCGCAATCCCTGAGTGCTTGGCTCTTTTAGCCTGCCTGGCGATCGCCTTCGCTTTACCCGTGGCGGACGAACGAGGTATGGCATCCGATCCACAGTGCTATGGAAGCATTTTGACATATGGTCAGGTGCATATGCCCGACTGGCGGAGCCCGGAGACAACGTATTGGGAGGTGACTCAGACATAGCCATATTAACACCAAGATGAAGCTCGGGATCAGCTTCAGTCACTGAGAGGTGTAGTATGACCTCCATCCGGTGTGGCCTCAGATCCACTTACCCATTACCACGAAACCCAGAACCACATTACCATTACTATCCACCAACTGTCGAAACTACGGCCTGAAAGGGAGTGCGTAGTTTCAGTTGCGGTCAAGGAGTTTCACGTACCACGGTTACGTACGATCAATGTGTTCATCTGCATGAGTCGCTAGAAACATGATGTAGAGAAATTGAGGTGGTACGCCTGCATCCGTTTTCATCTATGCTCGTCGTTGGAAATATGCAAAGAGTTACTCTTGAGTGATATCGTACGTTCTGCGCCGGTCATTGCTTTCGGGGACTGCCACCATGCTATATCAGACAAGGACGTCCAGTGCATAATTACTAAGAAAACGTTCATTGCATCTACGAACGCATGGAGTCAGGAGGATGGCCGTGACGGCAGATAGGGAAGATGCCATGAGCCAAGACTGAGTGCTGATGCATCGTTGACCGAGATCACCGAAGTACAATGTAAGCAACCATTTTAGAAGCTCGTTCTGCAGAGGTTACCTAGATCAAATTACGGTCAGGGGCGGTCTATGCGGGTATTCAGGCAAAAGTTAGGAAAGCCTGGTCTGCATCAACTCCATATTTGCGCGGAGAACGAACATAGAAACAGTTTGAGTCAACAGATCCGACCTTAATTTAGTGCCAGCGGCGACCTCGACAGCCTACTAAGAGGGGGCATTTACAGCCATGGAGGATGTAAATCTGCTGTCCATAAACAAATAGATATACAAACCATGTGCACAGGGGATGGTGCAATTCGGAGGTGTGTAGGCTCAAACGCAGCGGCGAGATGATGCAAGAAGCTGCGGGCATTGTGGGAATTTGTAGTAAAATACACCTCTCGTCCTTTGATATCAATCAAATCCTGATAGCTCCCTGAATGTATCACGGCTAACATTACAGGCAAATCAATAAGTGCATCTAAAATTTTTGAAATCCCAGACCACCGGCATCCCGGGTCATACTACTAAGTCCCGGTCTTTGTTTCATGATCCAGGTCCCAAAACGATGGCTCAAGGTTGACGACAATGGAAAAACCCTTCCGAGATTGATTCACAGCGGCCTATTTGTATCGAAAGGATGCGTTTCGGAAGTTTGCTGATGTATTGTCTGCCAATGTTTCCCTATCAAAATATGCTTTCAAGGGGTTTACTGTCGTTCTCTCGACCCCCCCCCCCTAAAGCACCCTACCTGCCTGCTGTTTTTTCACTGACTTCATTGTCTTTCCCTTGATTCACTTCAGTTCAAGTGCCTTTCTGAACTCGAACAAATTTTGTAAAAAATGGGTTCTTACAAGGTTCAGTTCGACTTCGGGAACGGATTTGCCAGAGCTTTGTCTTGCTATTCCATCTGACCAAGTGCACCCCTGTTTTGATGTACTGTTGGTGTCATTTGTCGTGCTCATTGTGTTAGTATTGCATCTGCACTGAGATTGGCATGACCAATGTATCATCGTGACACAGTGGACTCGTCTGCTGGTAACTGGGACTTGGTGAGGTATGGCAGGGAAAAGTGAAAGGGTTGCATTCTCGCGGCAACGGATAAATTCTAAGTAGTTTCAACGTTGAGCCTTGGACAGTCAGCTGCTTCTGGGTAAGACTCGGATACTCGAATTGAGGTTGCTTGTATTACATGTTCAATACTTATTACAGGGATGGGTATCGAGGATGTAGCACTAGGCCGGCGATCTTGTGCCGTACCGCTTGAAGCCCCACGTCTTCATGTCACTGCCACCGCCTGGCTGGTGCAAGTAAACCGTGCCGATTTCGCTCATGCCCAGTGACGTGTAGAATTTGGCCTGTCAGTGTTGAAATCAATCGACGCCGTTTGTTCTCCACCGCCAAACGTACGTTTTTCTCGGTGTCGGTGCAACACCCGATCGCCTCGTTGGTGGTTGCCTGGCGAAACAGTCAGCCGACATAACACACGTGCTTGCGAGGGGTCTCACTTTTTTTACCACCGCTTCAAACATGGACGTTGCGATGCCATTGCCCTGGTATACCGGCAGTACCGCAATGCTGTTCAAGAACCAACTGTCCAAGACAGTCTGTTCAACGATGAGCGTGACAGCGCCAGCCAAGCAGGTTCCGATTCATTCACCTCTGGTCCATAGTGATCCGCGAGGAACTTTGACATCACCGGTCCGTACTAAGCCCCGTTCAGCGCAGCTCGCCCACAAGGGAACAGCAAACGGAAGGAAACGCGCCTCGTGGCGCCACCAGTCCTGCGTGGCGTCGTCGAGCTGATCAAAGAAACGGTTGAATCCAGTCGTCTCCCTGATCTCGTCACTGCAAAGTGTACCGCTTGAGTGACCGACAGGGCCGTGGAGACGTTGGCGGACGTACGTGGCCCACAAGGCCTTTCCGGGCGGAAACCAAAACGCCGTGCCGATGATCGCTTGCGTGGTTACTTCCCTGGCGATGTAGCACTCGCCGTCGATCAGACAGCTCCCGGCCATCGAGCGGAAGAGATCGGGGAGCAATTCAAGCTTTCCGCCTGTCAGTACACGGGCGCCCGGCGCTGTTCCATGACGGTCGCGGTTTACGTCAGACACTGGCAGCGCTCGTTGGTATGGATGCGAAACGGCTCACACGCTGCGTCGAGATACGCCAGATTCGAGAGTTCTATTATGGTTTCGATCTCCGGATCTAGGCGTTGTGGTCGCGTCACCGTTTGCGAGAGCGTCATACAGACGACGGGAGGAACCAACCGGACAGATTGCTGACCAGGGACACATTGAATTTGACGTTGCGCATGACGTGGTCCCAGGAGCGCGCGCAAGGCGTGGTGCGTCATGTCAGCCAGCATGACTTCCTTTTGTATCGCCCTGCGGGCGCCCGTGGAGGGCTCAGAACCGAGATGTCACTTATTTCAGGGTGATGACGCGTTGCGGCATGCGGAGGATTCGGATGGGATCATAGGGTGATGCCGGGATCATGATGATGGATCCTATTTTTGCTCAAGTTCATCAGACTGCACTCTCGGTGTTATGTAATATTTTTTCTGCGACTCGGATCGTAAACCAAATTGTATGATCAACTGACATGAACACCAAAGAAACGGGAACGCTCGCCATTGATGCCAGAGCTCTGTGCGCGAAACAGAGTTGAAGGCACTGTCACTGCAAAGTTGATAACACGCGAAGGGATTTGGCGGAAGCTGGATTGAACTCAGCCATGACTCGGAGTCACTGGTAACTTAAGAGACCACTGATGACACGGGCGTTAATTTGCTGTGCCCGTGCCTGAGGACGATGGGCAAAGTGACGTTGTTACGCATCCTTTCTTTTCCCCGATAACCAACGGTGGAACGTGATCACTTTATCAGACGGGAATAGCACATGGGACAACTCCGAATCAGTGATTAACAGCGCCGATGGCTGTTCAACGCAACAGCCAGGGTCAGAGCCGCTTGGGTGGATAATGCAGTGCTCGCCTTTCTTGAATCCGCCATCCAAGCCGGTGCGTGCAGGTATATTTAGAACTCATTTCAACCGCTATTTATTTCGCAACGGTGCTTTGTACAGCACCTGCAATGCACTCACTATCGCTCGATGACTTGAAAAGGAGCTGAACTCTGGGCGGCGAGATGATGTTGAAATTTGCACGAGAGACGCGGCCGTCAAGAAAGATAATCTTCTTTGCCCAAAGGGGTAAACCGTTGACTGGGAATGAGAGGAGGATGGTACATAGCCGGAAATGATCTGCGCGCCACTGTTTGTCAGACACGGCAGCGCATCGATGACACGGTGGCGGTTTACCGGCCACATTCTTTCGGCGGGCGGAGATATTTCTTCACTCCAGCACATGCTTCAATTGAGAGCGAGGCAGCCAGCATGTGGCGATACCGCACGTTCACTTGGAGAAAGGCATTCGGAAACTGACCGTGACGGTGACCGCACTACCGCGTGATTTATTTTGAATTTCGCATGGACTGTGTGGAACAGCGCCGGTTGGTTTATACTTGATGGATGCGACCCGGAACGCCGCTGGTAAGATCGGGCTGATATACGGTCGGCGACAGTCTCTAGGCATCAGATGAAATTGTCGCGACCAGTGCATCTCGTGGCACACGCAAGGGAATCAAACCGCTCTACGCCCTCTCCGGAAGGTGAGACAGGAGTCTGGTGATCGCAACCGAACATTGTGGTCGACACAGGCTGGAAACAGTACTTGAGATGTGTTCCCGAGAGCTGATTCTTGGCAGAGCCGTACCCGTCTTTAAGCCAAGCTGCCCAGTCGACGGGGCGGGTCAGCCGCCGGAGCCGGATACTATGCCTTCATGCGAGTCGAGGGTTATTTTTAATCTGTCAATGGGCGATACTCGCACAGACGAGCGATACCGGGCTGTACGTGATCATCAAGAGCGCCGGCGGTCGAGCGTGGGGGAGGAGAGAGGACGGAAGCATGGTGAGGCCGTGCAGACAAGCATGGATGTGCAACGGGCTGATGGAGATGCATTGGCACCCGGCTGCACAGTCCCTCACCATAGCCTTGGTCCGCGTTCTCCACTTCCGAGCAGCCCGAGGGATGCGTGAACGAAGCCACTGCACGCGCAAGGCCTCCGTTGCTGTATAAAAGGAGGAAGACAAGCGACGCAACAAAACACACCGCCCATCAATATGAAAATCAGAGTCCCTGTGTGTCTGACCCTCCTGGCCTGCATGACGGCCGTGTTCGCTTTACCCGTGTCGGACGGACAAGGTAGAGCACAGATGCCCAGTGTTGTAAGACCCTGTCTGACGCGTTTCCAGGTGCATACGCCGAACTGACCGAGCCGGGTGACAACACGCTAGCACCGGACGCCGACGTGCGCTTTTTAACACCAGCGGATTACGAGGTCACGGAGGAGGAAACGGAGAATTGACTGTAGTCACTAAGAGGTGCGGGTATCACCCCTAGCTCCCCGCCATCAGTTCAACTAACCATCATGACGAACCCCAGCGTCACATAAGCATTGTCCGTTGACTGATAAAACTAGGAAAAGGGACCATGGCTGCTTACGATTGATGTATCCGGTTGCATAGACTTGCGAGTAAAATAAGAAAGCGAGTTGGGGGTGGTGGACCACCCTCTGATTTGTTCCGCGCTCGTCGTCGGAGACGTGGGCTGCGAACCTCTACTATAGTATCGACAAATGCTGGTGAGCATGGGTGTATTCCCGAAAACAGTGCCCGGTGAGACGGGCATCAGGCACGGAATCATGTTGGGAGGTGCCGAAGAGTACCGCAAGCCTCAGCGAGGGCTAGCTGATGGCCGAGATGGCCGAAGTACCGCAAGGCGTGAAGGCCCCTCCTGCAAAGAGCCATTCGGATTGGCAGGTTGCCGGTGAAAAACAGCCTGCGTGAACAAGTCGAGGTGCTCGGAGAACCCTCGTCCGCATCCATTCAAGGACGCTGTCAGGATGGGAAGGCAGTTTGAGTTGGCAGTGGCTGTAACGTCAATGGTTTGACTGACGACTTACCGACGACGTCACGAAAGATCTCGACAACCAAAATAGAGAGCAATCCAACATTAATCATGCGGCATACTTGGCGGACGCAAATCCGCTGCCAACACACAAATAGATATACAGACCATGTGCACGAGGTATCAGTACGCATGTATATACGGCCCTGAATGCGATTCAGAGGTTCGCGCGTCCCGACAGACGCGAATGCGTCCGGGCCAACGGCTCAACCGAACCCAAACAAGGCACCAAACAGGTCCTTCCAGCCCCTCTTCACGACGAACCGAGCGTGCCCCCCGTATTCGTCCGCGAGCCACTCGAGGTATCGACCGTCCAGCGAGCTGAGCGGCCCGAGCTCGAACGACAGAATGTCCTTGGGCGTCACGTAGATCACGTCCGCATCGGGCGGCGTACCAGACGAGCCGGGGCCGACAGACGTCGTAACGGAGGGGGGGATCATGCTCGCCAGGCGCGAGAGCTGGAAACATGTGTTGGCGTGGAACGTCTGCAGTAGCGCGAGCGTCGTCAGCAGTTGCCGTTCGCGCCGCGCGTGCACCGCCTGGTCCGCGTCCGCAGCCGATTCCGGCTGGCTCAGTCTTGGCATCGAGGCCGACGTAAATGCGGAACCAGACGAGACGTGGCGTCGCTGGGCGGGGCTGAACGAGGCGGGCGAGCGAGGAGGGCCTGCGGGAGTGGCCGCTGCCCAGGGACATCCCGCCTGATTTTCGCATGCCTTTGACGTTTGGACCTGAGCTGGCACTCGGTCGCCCCTCGATCCCCATGCCAACGTTTCGCATATAGGCTCCGCCCAGACTCAGATCGTCGTCTCCGTCCACTTGCACCCCTCCCCAATTTGTGATAGAGCCGTTTCGAGTGGAGTAAGACGCTGATGAATTGCCTCGCCAGGAACCAATCCAGAGACCGGCACAGACGAGGCACACGTCCTCGTATAGTTGCCATGCATCCGTCCAGGTGGAAATCGGTTTTGCTTTGGGATCGACTTCGGAGGAAAGTTTGCAACAGTCATATAAACAGTCGTTTCCTTCCAATCGTAGAATTCGTTCCAATTCGTTCCACTGGAGGATCATTAGCAAAGTGAGCGACAGATATATAACGGACCCACCAATTTTACATCGCTCCAGGTGAATCTTACAAGGGAAAGACGATGGGTGGGACCCTTGGCGGTCGGTGGTTGAACCGGTTTAGACAAGTACAACGTCGGTCTCGACGTTCGTGAGGGCGTTGAAGTCGTCAAGTCAATCACAAGGTCATAATATGATGGCTTTTCGAGAAAGATGGCGTCCGTCGTGCAAGCGATCCATCCGCGACCCGCTTTTCCTTCGTGGTGCATTTTGTCCAGATCGCTGAGGGTGACCATCCCAAGGATCTTGATGCCTTCTTTTGATTTACCCCTAAGTCGCGTGCGGGTCCATGACGCGGGGTCCTCGGTTCCTTCTGAAGTGAGCAAGGAAGGATCTAGTTGTACCTCAAAGCAGATGTCGGCGGCCACCTGACAGAGTATGCATGCAGCCTCCACTGGTGGTAGGGTATATATGAGAATACGGCGCCGTCCGAGCACGTGTTTGTAAAGCGTGAGGGCAGAGGGGCCCAGTATGCGCAGCAAGTGTGGGAGATGAAGGGTCGGGTTAGATAGCGAGTACTCGTCGTTTGGCTGGACGAATACGCGATTAGCATTCAAAAGTGGCATCCCAGAGCGGCGGACGCACGTTATCCAACTCGTAACTCCAACCATGCCATTCCCCAGCCCCGCCGAGATCCGCCCTCCGAGCCTTGCGTTCTTCGAAGAAATCTCTTGCGGGTTCCCAATCGGATTCGATGGGCTCTAGCACGCCCCGGCTCTGCAAAGACGAATAAACCGTGTCTACGAGCGTCTTGAGGGCGTCCACATGTCTCCAGGGTCTTGGTCTGATCGAGTTGACGAGCAGTATGCCCAGAGAGGAAAGCCGGAATCCACGTTGCCCGTGTTCCGTCGTACGTCGCCGGCGAAAGACACAGACGCCAGGGTGGCTGTCTTTTGTGAAGTAGCTGAGGGTGATTTGAGTGAATAAGAGAAGGTAACGGGGTCTGGGGAGTTAGACGCACACAACGTCACGGTCGACTAAATGCAGACCGCTTGGAAGGGTGCTGAACTCGACACCATCAAGCTGGAGATCTAAAAAGGGGTGTTGGAACAGCGTCGGATGGCGAAAGACACTAGTCACCTTCGCTCGCCTTCAAGTACCAATCTATCACATTCCCTTTGGTCGGATGGAAGGAAGCATGAAATATGGCGACTGTGAACGCGCGCGGTCGGCCTGAGGGCTGCGATGAACATAGAAAATCGAAACACACCAACGTCCTGTGGAATGCGCGCTCTCTGGTCGACGTTGTCCATGATCCTGACGACGACTGCGGGGTGCTGTTGCCAGCACGCGGCGTGGGGTGCCTGCAGTCAACGTCGTGGAGGCAATGTCCATGTAAACGCCTCCCACGGTCCATATACGGCGAATTAGCCCCTGTTTCTGCTTGGCCCCGGTCCAGCGCAGCGCCCAGATAAACCGCGGCCCAAATCAGCCAAACAGCTCGGGCCGTCCAATCCCGATCCTAATGATACCGCTTCATTCCCTGCTTCAGAGCATATGTCACACTGTCACGCTGTCACATTCCATCGCAGCCACGATGGCCTCCTCGCAGCCCCAACAAATCAACGTAGCTGACTTGGACATTCAGCACCTCGCCGACGTCCGGAGACAGCTAGACGAAGTCCGTTCCACACCCTTCTCTCTCTGGCCGATTCTGAAATCCGGATGGCACGTATCTAGGAACTCAACCACTTGACCAGCTCCTTCGCTCAGCTCAAGCAGGCCCAGTCCAAGTTCAAATCGTGTCTCGAAAACGTGAGCGAGGTCAAACCCAAAAACGCAGGTGAGTCGAGTCTGTCCGTTTGCAACAAGTGACGAGGCCGATCGATTAGGCACGACAATCTTGGTTCCGCTGACCAACTCGCTCTACGTCCCTGGCAAACTCAGTGACACGGAACACGTCATCGTCGATGTCGGAACAGGCTACTACGTGAAAAAGGTAACTGTACGCCGGTCGAGGCCACGTCCCTGCCATTGATCAGTTTCAGACCCGAACCGAAGCCACAAAATATTACCAGGCGAAAGTCGAGTTCATTCAATCGAACCTCGGGACGCTGTCCGATACTATACAAAAGAAACAGGAAAACATGAACTACTTGGTCAACGTGATGCAGGCAAAGCTTCAGGAGCAGACTCAGGGAGCCTCAAAGGGCGCGTCATGAGATGTTTGTTAGTTGAGGAGTGAAATGACGCGATGTGGGCCGTGTTGACTTGTATTCGACGGCGGTCGGACAGAAGACGAAACATGGGATGTAGCGTCGATGATATTCATGTAAGTTCTGGTTTCTCCGAGGACTGACCCCGCCAAGGTTGATTGCAAGGGTAGGCTGACAGATGTCATCACAGGCTCTGAAAGCTTCGTGTACATGTTGACTCGTACAAATCATCTCTTGTCCACCGTACTGGCGAACTGGTGATCTCCTATGTGCGTCATGCGCTCGGTTACGTGAGGAGATGAATAACGGCACTGGGTGCTGGGAGCTACGAATATATGCGTGTGCCAAGGCTCCCATCTCGTGAAACGCAGTTCGTCCGTCGATCAGGAAAGGGTATACCTGCAGTGGAGTCGTCCGTCGACTTGCCAAGCTATCCCCGACGTCGGCGGAGCGGTGGAGGCAGGGGGACGAGTCGATCCGACAATTCCAAAAGATGCCAAGACATGGCACGCCGTGGGCGAACGATCCAGTCACAGAGCAGAACGTCATCCCGCTGCCGATAAGGTGCGTGCCAGTCATACCTTTGTGGATCTTTCCTTTCCGAGGCAACTCCTCGCCCAAGACATAAATACCCTTCCTCCAGCGCAGTTCATGTTCCCCACCCCCCACCTTCCTCAGCCATGTTCCCTCACATCTCTGCCTTCCTCACTGTTGCCCTCGCTGTCGCCGCCAGTGCGCGCATGGAACACCGCATGCACATCCGCCGCCAAAACACTACCGTCAACGAGTGCGACACTGGCAACGTTCAATGTTGCAACTCTGTGCAGCAGGTATGTTGCCACCCCTTGGCCGGCATGCGTTTCCCTCCCGCTTACGCCCGTCGGAGGCAGCCAATCTCGCCTCCTTCTTGGATATCTTTAGCTACTCGTACGACCCAGCGGACAGCGTCGGGATCGACTGCACGCCTATCAATATTTATGGTGCAGGACAGGGCGCCGCGTGTCAGGCGCAGACGGTTTGCTGTGGAAATAATACCTACGTCAGTCTGGGATTCGTCGTCTCTCTCGCTGTCGTGCCCTAACCTTGGCTCGTCGGACCCCAGAGCGGCTTTATCAATGTCGGTTGTTCCCCGTTCAACTTCAATTAGGTGTCGTCTTGCATGAATCGCGTGCTCGCCTGTGCACCCCGTGTTTGTGTTTTCCTTGTCTGTTTTCGAAAGATGTGGGGTTGGTTGCCGGTTGGCGGCGCGTGGACTGGTTGACGTGTAGCTTCTGTAGAATGAAACAATAGGAAAGCTTTTCGTATTGGCACCCTCCGGCTTATTTGACCAGTATTGGCTGCAAGGTGAGTGAAGCAGGCCGACGACGACTACAACTGGTCCGCACATGCAAGTATCCTTTCACTCTTCACGGCGACGGCAACTCGCAAATGGAATCTAAGTTTACCTCGAGTGGGGAACCGTGGAGTTAATCACTCTCGGGTACCTGTTGGCATCGACGCACAAGTCAACCAAACGAGATGATACTATGTATTCAAGCGCTATACTTCGCTGATCACTCCCTATATTACATAATCGTAGCATGCTTTCGTCCCCATATCGAGTCTCTAGAAGGACTTCTACCTGTATTGAACCTGAGTGATCGAACCATCGTTTATCGAAGCGCTGACTCTGTACTTTTTACCCGACACCGGGTATGTTGTTTAATGATTCTATCTAAGATGTTAGCTCACTTCCGCCGCCGCAGCCCTTCGTGCTCGCATTTGATGTTGGTGACAGAGTCAGCATACGTGTTGGCGTTCCCTGATTCTTGGTGGCCTCTGGCTGACTACTAGCAGTTGTCTACGAGCATTGCTCAAGGCGTCCTTGTTTCATGCCGCAGGAAACATGCCGAAGCATCTCAAAACTTGCGGCGGAAGATGTCTACCAATGTCGCACAACATGGTGGCCTCGTTCCTCTACAAATTTGCGAAAGTGGTGTTTCCGATACCGAGAGACGCCCCACGCGTCCCGTGCTTTTGGTCAGTTGTCCTGATGCAAATGGATACGAGTCAATCTGATACATCTATTCCCCAAGTTCCACGTCAACTGGCGACTTTTGTGAGGAGACACATGCGACATAATCTACCATGCGGCACGAACAGGTTGCCGGCCCCTTTGGTCGCAACAGAAACTCTTCGTCGTTCATAGTTTCTCTAATCAGCACACCGACCGTCAAATACTAAGTTTCGAGTTTATGGTGAGTTGACCTGAACACGATGTTCTGGATGCAATACTATACACCTCTCTTGGATTGTAGTTACGCTCGAGCGTTGTCATTCAAATGCATCACATCCCTCTTGGGAGTTAAGAACTCCAATTTAACTTCCCATGGTTCAAATTCTTTCGGCTCTGCCAGTCTGGCATATGCACCTGTCAATAAGTCAGACATGGTCCTGCGACCCTGATCGTGTATGTGGATACCTTTTTCCCCCACGGGTGAGGCGAGGATGGCCACCACACATATAAGAAGAGTCAAGCATGCGGTTGCAAACTTCATACCGATCGATGTTATGATGGACTTGGATCCTTTCCGAGTCTTATTGTAGTGCAAATGAGCACAGGGTCTTCATTTTAATGCGTTGCTAGCTCTTTTTCTGGATGCACGGCAGTGGGGACAAGGTGCCAAGGCTGTAAGCCGCAAGGCCCAAACTTGGGTTCAGTTTAGCTTTCTTCCATTAACTAATATCACTTTGCTGCGCGCCACGTCCTTATTTTCCTTCATGTCCATTTCGTCCTGTGTTCTGATTATCTCAAACACTCATGCATTAAAGTGGATCTTCTCTGACTCTGTACTTCTTCCCCGACAACAGGTATCTTGTTCTGTGATCCTATCTAAGATGTTAGCTCACTTGTGCCGGCCCTTCATGCTCGCATTTGATATTAGTGGCAGACGTGCTCCCTGATTCTTGGTGGCCTCGGGCTGACTACTAACTGTTGTTTTCGAGTATTTCTCAAGGCGTTCTTGTTTCATGCCGTGGGAAACATACCGAACCATTTCAAAACTTGCGGCGGAAGATGTCTACCACTGTTTCATAATATGGTGGCCTCGTTCCTCAACAAATTTGCGAAAGTAGTGTTTCCGACACAGAGAGACGCCCCACACGTTCCGTGCTTTTAGTCAGTTGTCCTGATGCAAGTGTATACGAGTCAATCTGATACATCTATTCCTCAAGTTCCAACTTGCGACTTTTGTGAGCAGACACACATCAGACATAATCTGCCATGCGGCACGAACAGGTTATCGGTCGAAATTGAAAATCTTCGTCGTTCGTAGTTTCCCTAATCAGCACATCGACCGTCAAACACTGAGTTTCGAGTTTATGGTGAATTGACTTGAACACGATGGTCTGGATGCGATACTACACACCTTTCTTGGATTGTAGTTGTGCCTAAGCGTTGTCGTTCAAACGCATCACATCCCTCTTGGGTGTTAAGAAGTCCGTATTAACATCCAATTCCAAATCATCTGGCTTTGCTAGTCTGGCATATGCACCTGCCAATAAGTCAGACACGGTTCTGCGACTCTGATCGTGTATATGGATACCTTTTTCCTCCACGGGTGAGGCGAGGACGGCCATCACACATGTAAGAAGAATCAGGCATGCGGTTGCAAACTTCATGCTGATCGATGTTGTGATGAGCTTGGAATCATTTGCGAGTCTTATTGTAATACAAATATGCACAGGGTCTTCGTGTCAGTGCGTTGCTAGCTCTTTTTCTGGATGCACGGCGGCGGGGACAGAGTGCCAAGGCTGTAAGCCGCAGAGCCTAAATATAAGTTAAATTTAGCTTTCTCCCATTAACTAGCGTTACTTTGCCACGCGCCACGTCCTCGGTTTCCTTCATGCCCGTTTTGTCATCGTCGTTCTGTGTTCTGATTATCACGTACCGCCTGGTCATGTCCGTGCCTTTGACTGGATGTACTTGCTGACGAGTGTAGTCGCCTCAGCGCTCAGCGCTCAATTCCAACGGATCAAGGACTGCCTTGTTCAACAGGCATGGCTCTGGGTGGAGGACGTGTCTACCGAACGAAGCAATCCTAGATGTGCATAGCCCCTGGCCGACTTCACACCCCTGGTTTGAGAAACCTCTAGTTTCAAAACGGCGAGGACGGGCGAGGTCCTGCCAGTGCACATACAAGTATCCTCTCACTCCCTATAGCGACGGCAATTCGCAAATGGAATCTAAGTTTACCTTGAGCGGAGCGCTGTGGGGTAAGTCACTCTTGGATAACTGTTGACATCAACGTATCAGCCAACCAAACGGGATGTATTCAAGCGTTAAACTGCGTCAGCGTCACCCATTCTTTAGATTACATAATCGTGAGTCAAGTCTCTAGAAAGGCTTCTGTCCGTAACAGTGATCGAACACTCATTTATTGAAGTGGCAGCCAACCGTGCTCAGAAAGATCTGTTCGACAGCCAGAAACACGCGCCACTAACAATCCTTATTGTATGGTACTCGTGGATCTTCTATTACTGTAGGCTCCGTACTCCTTCAAGTTGTCAGTGCATGTTCCGACACCGGGTATGTAGTTTTATGATCATATCGCTCACTTGTACCAGCCCTTCCTGCTCGCATTCACTATTTGTGGCGGAGTCCGGTATATATCTTCGTGCTCCCTGATTCTTCGTGGCCTCAGGTTAGCTACGATAGTAGCCCTCGAGTATTACTCAAGGCGTCCTTGTTTCATGCCTTAGGAAACACACTGAACCATCTCAAGAACTTGCAGCGGAAGATGTCTATCATTGTCACACAATAGGGTGACCTGAGTCCTCAACAAATTCTTGAAAGTGGTGTTTCTGACACCGAAAGACGCTACACACGTTTCATGCTTTCAGTTAGTTATCGCGATGCAGGTCATGGTGGATACGAGTTAATCCTATTTATCTATTCCCCAGGTTTCACATCAACTTGCGACTTTTATGAGCACTGGCAGACACGCATCAGGCATAACCTGCCGTGTGGCACGAACAAGCTGTAGGCCATTTCGGTCGCAACTGAAACTCTTCGCCGTTCATGGTTTCCCTAATCAGCACACCGACAGTCAAATACTAAGTTTCGAGTTTATGATGAGTTGAACTAAACACGATGTTCTGGATGCGATACTACACACCTCCCTTGGGTTATAGTTACACCTGAGTGTCGCCGTTCAAATTCATCACATCCCTCTTGGGTGTTAAAATTTTCTCTTTATGATCTTTCAATTCAGTGGCTGGCTGTGCCAATCTGGCATATGCACCTGCCAATAAGTCAGACATGGTTCTGCGACTCTGATCGTGTATATGGATACCTTTTTCCCCCGCGGGCGAGGCGACGACGACTACCACACATGTAAGAAGAGTCAGGCATGCGGTTGCAAACTTCATACTGATCGATGTTGTGATGGACTTGAATCCTTTCTGAGTTTTGTTGTAGTACATATTCCCGATGTCTTTGGGTATTGGAGTCTCATCTGTTGCGCTGTGAGTGTTCAGGTTCAGTCTCTGGCTCCCATGGCTGTAAGCCGCAAGGCCCAAACTCGGGTTCAGCTTAGCTTTCTTCCATTAACTAGTATCACTTTGCTGCGTGCCACGTCCTCATTTTCCTTCATGTCCGTTTCGCCCTGTATTCTGATTATCACGTACCGCCTGGTCATGTCCGTGCCTTTGACCAGATGTGCTTGCTGACGAATGTGGTCACCTCAGCGCTCAATTCCAGCGGATCAAGGACTGCTTTGGCTGAACTGGGGGATGTCTATCGCATCGGCGTCGCAACCCGGAGCTGACCAGAGCCTCTGAGACGAGCGTTATTCCAATTATTATATTCAGGTCGCCATTCTTCCATCGGTATTGCTTCCCCTGCAAACCCCGCATATTGCTTGCTGGTGATTTCCGCAAACCCAATCACAACATCGCGAGCGTGTGGTTCGCAGACGTTCAGAATGAACCGAGGGGCTATGGTGAAGTAACATCCTGTAATGCTTGGGACGGAAGACAGGTGATCCGTGCATGCTCGCATGAATGGAGACGAGATTGTGCGTCTGCGAACTAGCACGCAGTGTTACGAACAACTCAGTGTATGGCACATCACAAAGTAACCCAAGAACGTACGCAAGGAAATAGAAGACACCTTTCCTGAGAAATAGTTTCATGGTGCGGTTGGGTCGCCATTGGTTCGTCGCCCTGTACATCCGAAGAGTTACCCTGACATATTGGGTACAGACGAACAGGCGCATTGTTATGGCAAGAACAAGTTGCAAAATAGCAACACCCTGATTGTGATCCAAAATACAGTGTGATAGTCGATGGTGCACGTTGTAAGATCAAGTGCTTGAATGTTGCTAACTGTGTTATCGACGGGGAGCTGTCCGCAATGTACAGGATCCAGTGAGTGTATCATCCACGAGATTCAGAGGTTTGATTCCGCATACCTGAGACCTAGCCGAGAGCACTGGTCATGGTGATACTCTGGATGATGTTGACCATGTTCATCTGATGAAGCAAATAACGGACTCGATGACGTATTGTTTTTTCGACCGTGTCCTGGGTAAATAATCACGAGACTTGGAGATGTAGAATATGAGTGAATATACTTCTATCGGTGGTGTTAGGACTAAGATACAACATGCAACAAATATCATAGAGCGCTTACGGAAAGCGCCCGTCAGGTGCGGACAATATTTTATAGGTAGAAGTTCTTGAGAACCCGAGCTCAGCGATACATCCATCGGCTTGGTAAGTACTGCGTCACCATAATGTTGCCAATATTTATACATGCAGCTCGGTACGCATAAGTCGATGCACAACTAGTTTATTTACTTCCAGTACCATTGTCCCAGGGGCATACAACTGGGAAGAGGGGACATTGAGCAAATCGAATACAGGTCGGCACGCAAGGCAAGTAATATCGAGAGTGACACAGTTATCCCATCAAGTAAGAACATCAACAAATGGCGGTTTTGGAGTCTTAATGTTGACCTCAACAAACCTTGACATTCTTTGGCTCTTCTGTGCGAACCTTGCCTTCGTCTATCAACTTGCACACGACTGGAGAGTAATTCGGAATATCCGGAGGCGGAACGCCCGTCGACGTGTTTTACCCATAGGAGAGGCCTCTTTAATTCTTCGGAAAGGTGGGCATCCGTGGTGTCTTAGAGACTTAGACGCTATGAGGAGTCTGGAGCTGCGGAAAACGTGGATAGAGGAGAACGTCGGTACCAATTACTGGGCCTAGTCCAGAAGCTGGCATGCGTAGCCGATTGATGGAAGGCTGTACGTGCAATGCACTAGCATCCAGAACGTGATGACAGGCAGGAGGTGCCTCCACACATTAGCGCGAGACGACAGCGCCTTTGCATGAGCGTGAAATAATATTACGATACATGCTGGCTCGCTTGGAGCCTCATCCTTGGAAGTAGGACAGGATAGTCTCAAAGTCAAGCTATGCCAGATCATTTGACACACCTAAGTTTAGCGATAGTGCTCTCGTAATTTTTTGAGCTGAGACTGCAAAAGTGAAAGATGGGCCTACCATATGCCAAACCGAACATCTCGATGGGTGAACCCAGGTACACGTGCCAGCAGTGAAGATGGTCACGATAAACTTGAATGTCGTTGGAAAACGGAATGTCACTGTTAATCTGTCCTAACAAAAGCTGTACAGGTTAGCGGCAATGAGTACACTTTGGCCGAGGAGGTCCGAAGTCAACATGCATGTGGTCCTGTCCTTTCCTGAATATCCAACACCATTCGCAACATATTAGTATAAATTGGTTCAAATACAAGGTACCCATCTCTGAAAACACTGCCCAGCCGTAACTAGCACTACAGATTTGAGCATGCTGGAGACTCTGCTGTGTGCATAGAATGTACTATCTTACCAGTGAGTGAAAAAGTTATAACCAAAATATCCGGACTCTTATAAAATAGGCTCTGCAATGGAAATCATCCATTGTTCATGGCTTCATGAATTGACGGAAGACGGGTGCTGGAAGGCTCTGCGTATCACAATCATGGTAAGATAGCTTGGATGCTGCATTCGACAGAGCACTTACCACAGACCTAACTTAGCGGCCAAAAACTCAACGTCCGTTCTAGGTGTTAGAAACTCTTTCACATCTTCTACACCCAATGTATTCGTTCCTGGCTCTGCGAGTCTTGCAAATGCACCTAGAAGTGAGTCGGACATCATCTCCCGACCATGGCCATGTATGTATCACGATACCTTTTTCCTCTACGGGCAGAGTGAGGACTGGCACCAGACATGCAAGAAAAATCAAGTACACAGGGATCGTAGACTTCATGAAGTTACTGACGTGTGATGTGGTGACTTTTACTTCTTACCTTGCTCCTTTTATGCAATAACTGAAAGTTGTGGGTGCGAGGCTGTTGCTTGAACAGCGCAATGTCAGACCCTGAATAAATGTGGAATTCGCTAAGCGACGACCACCGACCAAGGCTATGGCTTTTGGTGCCTGAACCTCTGTTGAATCACCCTTGTGCACAGGTCCCATGCTCCGCTGCCTCGCTACCCAGCACTCACACAACCCTCGGAAAGAGTGCCGTGGTCGACGGTGAACACCTGATGAAGGTCAGATACGACCAATTATCTGTGAAGCGGCAGGGTCCTATCAGATAGACCAGGGAAAAGTAACATTGAGTGCTGCAAGCATTCATTTGAAAAAGTGAAGGGTCGACTAAACCACTCAATCAGTTTGCGTCAGGAGGAATTAAAGATAGATGCGAGAACGCTAGGACAATGCGACGGGGGGAACAAAGTCTAAGAAAGAGTCCATGTTGTCATGATGCTAACATGTTTACTGACTCGAAATCACGTGCAGAGAGGGGTATACACGTTTTGGAGACACCGCTGTAATCTCAGGAGAGCAAAAGTGTGCACAGAGTTTGGATTTTTACATCGGGTTGGCTTCGACAGATTAACAGATACCAGATACATAAGCATTCTTCACAGGACTGGTCACCATTTCATTTTATGGTTGGTTTACACACTCTTTGATCAGTGGTCTGCGCGATGTCAGTGACAAATGCCTGGTGTATGTGACGTGGGATATCGTTCTTCCTAAGTATTTCTATTCCTCACTCATATTATAATAGATAAAGTTGTTGCACAGTCCTATCCAATGGCAATCAACATGATATATGAGCAGTTATGCAAAACCCTGATTGAAATTAATCATTGCTTATTTCCTGTCAATTAACCTATAATCCAAAGCATTTGCATTTTGGAATTGTGGTAAGATGCCCCAGATGCTTTTTTGGAGAGGACAATTACCGTACCTTTCAGTCATCAGGCTGGCCTCTCTAGGTGTCAAAATCCTCATGCGTCCGTCGGGTTCTAAGGTATTGGTTCTCGGGTCCGCCAGTCTGGCAAATGCACCTAACGACAAGTTAGTCATAGTCATATGACTTGGTGCATCCAATACCTTCTTCCTCTACAGGTAAAGCGAAGGCTAATGCAAGAGTTGCAAGAGTTGCCAAGTATACTGGAATTGTGAGCTTCATTTATCGACGTGCTGTGGTACAGTTCACCTCCCTTCTAACTCTTTATATAATTGTCAGGGGGGGGTGATTCTGTCAATTCATGACCAGGTGCTGATCCGGACGCACGGGAGATCAGGGATCGAAGGCTATGGTCGTTTGCGCCCATCCCTTGCCGAATTTAACTTACGCATAAGTTCCACTCGTATCACTTTTACTCCCCGTACTTCCTGATCGCACCTTTACACCCTTCCTAAACCTAGTGAGATGATAAAGTTCATTGGCCTTCTTCACGATCCTGCTCCATAGTTCCGAGTTTCTGGAGAGGAAAAATGATCCATTGGTATGACAACGAATGGTTTGTTTATGTCACATGATGCTGGAACCGTACTCAGTCCCACGTGGCTGCATTCTATCTAACTTTTCCGAGGCATCCTGTCGCTTACCGGAGCAGACTTTCATACTCAGTTTGCCATACTAGACAGCATTGTAATACTGGTTTGGAGGTTGCTACTTCGGCAGCTCTTTGTGATACAGGTTCAACAATTGTCGAAGTTGGCTTACTTCTGAACGACTGTAGCTAATCCCGCGCTGTACTTATACGGCAGCTAGCATTCTGCATACACCAAGCCTTGATTTTGGAATCTCTTCAGCCCTCATTCTGAAGGGAACCATGGCTGGAAAAGGCTGTGACTTATGCGTTTGCCTATACGGAGTTGAACTCTCGTGCACAGGTTGCACTTCTGGTTGCGTTGCCACTCGGCACCACCTGGCATTGTGCTCAGTTACGTACAACTTGCTGTCTTTCTCCGCTCCGACCCGGCCCCGTCTTCCATTTAGTCCTGCTACTCGAGCTGCACCGCGTGCAACAATTGCACCAGGGACCGCACGTCGGTTCTTATGGGGCATTGCCTGAATCATATGCTACAGAACAGTCCATCAGGCAGACAGAGGAGCTGGATTTGATGTTCGAAACGTCACCATAAAATCTAGCTTGATACCTGAGGGTGTTTTCGCAGGTCTACAGACAACGCAGGGATTGCGTCGGCGCTGGAAGTGCCACTTGGCGCCTTCCCCAACCGTACAGGTTGCATAGGTAGGTCTTACCCCTGACGAACCGAGCTTCCACAGGGAGAGAGAGCACCGAGGAATTAGGGTGGGCCCATATGCGGAGATGTAACAGGATCTAAATATATACACTCTCCTGTTTTCACGAACGCCCGTGTGCTACCAAACTGCGAACACCAGTGTGCGCCCAAAGCGATCCAAGCAGTTACGTCGAGGACAACCATCATGGCGGCATCAGTGGGCTTGCCGGCTTATGCAGAATTGTGTCGTGTCACTGCCTCTCCTGATGAATCGATGTTGCTATGTTATATTCAGCCGCTTATTCTTTTTGACCGAGAGAATTACTAGTGCTAACTCTTCGTTCATCTCCTGCAGCGGAGCGAACGGTTTTGCTCACCATGTTCAGTACACAAAGCTCGCGCGGATATCGCCCTTTGGAAGACCGAGACCTGTCGTCGTCATCAGAGGATCTTGACACTAAATACACCTCAGGTGTGCCTTTTTTCCGAACCTCCTGTTGGTCGCGCGAAATGGATGTATCTTCATAGATTCCCATGAACCGTCATTTCGTCTCCTCTCTCGCCTTACGTACCTAGCAGCAGTGACTGTGATAGTCTGCACCGTTGTGGACTTTATTATTATTCTTTGCTTCAGTTTTCAGGTCGGCCCAATCGTCACACCTAGTCCAAGACCTACAGAGCTGCGCAGCTCGTACATCACTCTAGACGTCCTTTACTCCAAAGGAAATGTCAACAGTTCCCGACACGCGCCGATTATCAACCACGCACAGTCGTTTGTGCAGGTGTCCCGGACAGAGCCTGAGGCCATCATACCAACATATCACACGGGCTTCCACAAGGAGGATTTTGGACTGGTGCCATTCATGTCACGACGGCTTCATGTTACCCCGGAGGCAAGCTTTCACTCCTTCATGTACTGGTCGTTACTAAGATCGGCGCAAGACTTCGACTGTTGCGCAATTCCGAGCGATCGATTTTGGGATGGAGTCGTGCAGTCTGGCAATCCGCGTGCCCCCTGTCAACGAGACGGACGGACAAATTTTGTCCTCGCCGACCCTGTCTCTTGACGTGTATCGTTTGCCTATATACGAGAAGCTCGACCTGCATGCCGTATCATTCTCTTCTCTCCCCACTACGAAAGTGCTGTTTGCACAGTTAATCCTCTCCGAGGACTCTGTTGTCCAAACACCGACCTTTCCGTGCCAGACGCTCTCCTACCATACATATATGCTGGCTTGCAGCGAACCGGACTGCTATCTCGATCTAATTGGAGCAGCAAGCGGTGAATCTGGTAGGCTGCGTTACGCAGTCGCAGCGTCCCCACCGCTAACCTCATTTGAACGGTCTAGGTTTATTTATGTATCAACATCAAACCATATAACTATAACCTGAGCAGTGATTGATTGTCGGTTTGTTGCTGTATCTATTGTTATCGTAGTTCCTGGGAGTGGGCCCTGCATGCTCATTATTGTTCGACCGAATCGTTGGTACATTTAGGATGAATACAAACCAGTCAAAGAAGTTGTTCCGAGTCGTGTGAAAATCGAAACACTCCGAAGCAAGTCCGACCCGGTGCTCCGCGGGGCGGACTGCGGCCGCATAGATTCATCCACAGCATCCGTCTCATTTGACGGTTTTTCACGTATCATGGTCTACGACCGAAAACGGTATCCACAGCATCTAGATCACCTAGAGCATGCGACACCATGTTATCGATACCCCGAATGGAGTAGCGCGGTGATTGTGCTCGTCGCACTGATATACCTGGAGTAAGAACTTCAAAAGGTGGTACAGGACATCTTCAATACCTTCCGAAACGCTTCTCCTGGACTTATCTCAACATGCAAGGCATCAAAGTCAATATCATCCATGTCACCAGTCTGTCAGGTTCGTTCCTCTTTCGTTTAGGGCAATGGACCGTCGACTAATGGTGACAACACTTAGACAAGGAGATAGAGGATATAACGTCCCTCTCGAATATTGCATATCTCGCCGCGGGTTGTAAGCCACCGACATATTGCCATTGCGAATGTCTGGTATTGACACAACGATGTGACGGCAGCCCCGGGTGCCAATTTATTGACGGGCGGAAAGCTTGAACTGTTTCCCGATCTGTTCCGCTCCATGACGCGAAGCTGCTTGGTCGACGGCGAGTGCTACATCGCGAGGGAACCGACTGCCCAGAAGATCGTCGGCACTGCGCTTTGGTTTCCACCCGGAAAATGTCTCTGGGCTACGTACGCCAGCCGTTTGCTCACGTAGACCCGTACTCAGGTCTGCTTTTTGTAGGGAGGAAATACGACGGTCTACTGGTTTCAACACTTTCTTCGGTCAACTCGACCAAGCGACCCAGCACTGGTGGATGAACGAGGCAAGTTTTACTTTCGGTTTCTCGTTGCGAATGACGTTGATTGGTGTTTAGTATGATACACAGATCACACAGTTCTTGGAACAAGAATATGGGCCAGAGGTGATTAATAGCATATACTGGTCCTCTTTCATCGTACTTATCGCGGAGAAGACTTCGACTGACAGCTGGTGGTTGAACAACATCGCTGTCCTCCCCGCATACCAACGGAATGGGATTGCAACATCCATGTACGATAAAGTAGTGCAAAAGGTAGGATGCTGGAGCTATGAGTGAGTGGAATTTCGGTTGGCTGACTAACTGTGTAATCAGGCGGGCGTTGAAGAGGCCATTGGATGTTGTACCGACACCGAGACAAACGTATGTCCGGGGGAAAGGATCGTGTCATCGACTGATTTCGTTGCCAATAGGTCAAGTTCTACAACTCATTGAAGATGAGAGGGGTCGGCATAGTGAACATGCGTCACCCAACGGACGGTAGCGATATCAAGGTGTGGGGCTTCAAGCGTTACGGAGCCAATACACATGTGTAGCATTGCTTTATTGTATTTGTATAGTGGAAAAGTGGTTCAGAAGCTGTGATCAATTGGACAGGTTGGATTACGATACAATTCTGAATCATGCATAGCCACGGGTCTAAGTATATGAGTAGAGGAACCCGAGGAGGAGGCAGTCCATACACCCCTCAGGGACCTATCAAGCCTTCACGATGCAGTTAACAGGCGGACCACGCACGAAAAACATTGCTATTTACCGCAAACTCGCGCTCATCACTCTTGCTCTTGTATGCAAAATCGTCATCATAGTCCAGTTGCGGAGGTACATGCAAGCTGGAATGCCGAGGGTCGCAGTGGAGCCATCACCTGGTAAATCCGAGTCGTTCCTGGGCCTGTGTCCGGGTTTAACTACGTCTGCGCCTGCAGGTTCTTCTGTTGTTTGGCCCGTACACCCTGTCCCGCCAGTATACATGACGTTTGAAGAGAGTTCCGTTCACTATGAACTAGACACGCCTACCGGCGACCTTGAGTGGTCCTCGCTGGCGCCCGACGATGGCCTCATCTACCTGGGTGACGACCACGAAGCATATAGTATATCCATGTTCCACGAACTGCGTTGCTTGAACATCGTTCGCAAAGGGATCGTGCAAGTAATGAAGAATGAGACCATCTCAACGCCGCTCGTTCAACATTGCTTGAACTACCTCCGCCAGATGGTGTTTTGCAGGAGCAACACGATGCTCAATGGATTCATCAAAAGCACTGAAAGAGACGAGCAGCAGACAATTCTGGGTACACATCAGTGCAACGACTGGGAGGAAATATACAAGCAGGTTGAAAAGAATCAGGATGATCATCGCAGATGGGTTGCAGAAAGAGCGTAACTTAGTAAGCAGGGGGTGGCTGTGCAGAGGTAATAAATCCGAGTACTGTATTTGCACTGCATCACTATACCCATTCGGTAAGCGTCAGCGCTGGATCCTGAGCAGAGGGACATCGATTTGTCTCCACAGCGGATTTGTATTTCATTCTATGCCACTGGAACGCCAGCAGATCAACGATGAGATTCGAGTTAAACTTACGTGCTACTACATGCGCAGTGCTAGCGTGCTCACATGAAGCGGAACACGCTCTTACGTAAGTTGTAAGGTTGTTGGCTGTGGTGCGGCACATGCATTTTGCGGATTATGGTGAAATCAAATACAGCCCCGTGAGGACTATTCTCTGATGGTGATTGCCAGGAGTACCAATGGCGATGTATGAAATGGTCGCCGTTAGTGCTGCTAGTCAGAGAATTCTTGCTCCGACATTCCGGAAATACTAACGAGGCCGCTGTATATCCGCGGGAACCATAAACCAACGATATGGCAAAGGGCCCAGGGTCACGTTATAATGGCTTCCAGGAGGTGCAGCACCCTCGTTATTCACTGTCACCGCCAGGATGGCCTCTGCAGAGGTTACTCTCGAACGCTCAATATTTATTGGGCTTATATTTACCTCTGTACTCTATGGCAAGTAACCACAGCCAAATTTTCTGTATGTTCGGCGTTGATGGTCCGAGGTCGATCCCACTCCAGGCGCCAATGTGACACTTTACTTCCTCTCACTTCGGCTACTCTTGCAACAACCTCGGATGAAAAAACACAGAAGATTTTACATTATATACTCCACTCTCTTACTTGTCTTGTTGACCATCTCATTGGCGACCAATATTGCATTTGCCGATCTAATGTGGATCGATGACGCAAACTTCCCTGGCGGACCACTGGCCTTTTACGCGGCGACTTCTTCTGCGTGGTACAATACTCTTGGGACTGCGACAGACGTGACTGCATTTGCATTGGGAGACGGCTTGCTGGTAGGAACTGGGTTTATATCCAAAGATATGGAGTGTAGGAACTGATTCTTTGCTATGTCAGTTATACAGGTGCTTTATGTTTTGGCGTGATCGTCGCTGGATTGTCATCCTCCCGGCCGTGTTATACGTGTCCTCCATTGGTACGCCATCCGAGCCCTTGGTTTATCCCACTTTCCTGATTCCGGGTGCCGATAAGCTATGTCTATCATGGCGGCAATCGAGAGTGCGTTACCAGGCGCAACCATTTTTCAAGGATTGCCCACAGATTTCACCATCCCGTGGATGGCCCTGAACGTCAGCTTTAACATCGTTGTGACGCTCACGATCATCGCTCGACTGCTGAACACCTATTGGACCGTTCGGAAAACCTTGAGCCCAAGTTTCTCGACGACGTACATCAATGTCTCTGCAACTCTCGTGGAATCTGCCTTCCCGTTTTCTGCGGCTGGGATCGGTTATTTGATCAGCCAGGTTAGGAATAGCAACACCGCGATCGCCTTTTCATTCGTTTGGGGAACGTTTGCGGTGCGTTTTGGATGCATGATCACACGCGAGCGATTGATGACCAGTCGGTATAGGTTCTCTCACCGCAGTTCATCGTTTACAGGGTAGCTAAGGGCGTCGCTTGGTCAAAGGATACCACGTTCATAACGACAGACCACATGGACTTTGCACACAACCCAGAGAGCGAATTCAAGTCGAGCAGGAAAAGGGGAAATTCATCTGGAATGGGGGGCTCTACACTCGCAGATTCTTCCAACGTGGACTTACGGTTGTATGAACAAAGGAAGGAGTAGGGCGGGTTGATATAAGGTGATCTGTTGCAAACCACCGAGAAACATTGGATTGGGCTATTCGAAGCGTGATGTTGTACAGGACAAAACTAAAATGATGACTTTTCTCCCCTTTGGGGAGTCGTGTTTCTGCATTGCGACCGTGCGGAATTGATTTCGAGCGGAGGGCTTGAAGCACTGTCGAAAACTGGCACCCCACCCAGCAGCTCTATTTGACGAATCTAGTCTCGCCTTCTTCCATAACCATCTGAATACACCAACCGCCTTCATTTAGTTCCGCACGTGAATGCATGCCAACTTGGAGTGACGCTGGGTTCACGGTAGAGTCAGATACTAAGTCGGGAGAGTTGTATTCTCCCTGAGTTGCTGTAACGTCGCATTTTTGCAGATGCGACCCACTGCGCTACAATGATCCAAGTCTTGGTCTTGGGTTCTGCCTATAAGATTCGCTTATTTCCACTCGAGGGCCGAAAAGAATAAGTTAACCCGGTACATACCGCCCACTCACAACATGATTTTCTGACCCTGGATCGTCCGCACCCCACAGTAGTTTGCAAATACACCAGCCGATCTACGACAAAGTCAGACTAAGAACTTCCTAATCTCATTGCAGATGAAATCAAAATCTGGTGGATTCTGCGAACTGCCATGACCCCATTCTGTGTTGATCAGCACTAACTTTCCTTTCTGTAAGAGCGACTTTTCGGTTTCATCATACTCGGGCTGCGAAATTCTTCAGCAGATAGTGGACAGACATAAGGTGAGGACTAACAGCAAAAAGGAGATCTGTCTTGGCAGGTAGCAGAAGGACTTCTGCTTTGATGCTTCTGAGAGCTTTCTCGTAGTTACCGTTGTCTCGGACTTGAGAAATATCGCCGTCCTGCCAGGTATCGAGAAGGTGAAGTAGATCGTTGGCATCCCAGTTTTGAACCCAGTTCGTCTCCCCTTCCGCGCACATGAAGGATTGGAGGTCGGGATACCTGGCCAACGACATGAGTACTTGCTCTTTCCTTGCAGTCAACACTAGAACCCTCACAATCCATAATTGTGTGTTCTGAGCCACTGATCAGGTTTCAGTGATCTCTCCACTAGCATGTATATGCTAGTACCGCACGTCCAAATGCTCTGATGCCTTGGGATGGTGGTGACGCGTAGTGGCCGTCTTGGAAGTTTTTTGACACCATCAGAGCGGCCTTTGGACCCTCCAAGATGCTGAGTCAATTGATATCAATAACCCTCTGGATAATGAAGGTGAAGTGACCGACCATCTGTTATGCATGCCCGTTCTGGCGGCGGAGACGGTCACTGCAATCTTGCCAACGAAGTCGGGGTACACTGTCGCCCAATGGTAGGCCTACCACGAAACTGATCCGAGAACACGATCAGCATCGCTATTGATGGCCCCACCTGCTGGCCACCCATGGAGAAACCCATGACACAATGAACTTTCTTCACACCAAGGGCTTTCGTTAATACCGCATACTGAGCTCGGCTGTAAATCTCGGGTAAGTGATACATAGTAAAACCTAGATATTGTCTTCGTATGAAACCTCTGGGAAATACGGGCCATTGTATGATGGAGGCTGTTGCGTCCTGCATCAATTTTGTAGAGGAATAAAGTCTGGTTACTTCGTCGTGTTAGAAGGAGAAAATGACTTTGGGATAGGATTCAGAATGAAATCAGGCATGTCCACTTGCAGAGATAGGGAATGGTATACCTCTCCACCGCAAAACATCGCGAACGTCACTATGAAGTATTTCCATGGACCGAGAAGCTGCTACGTGGTCAAAAAAGGTCCTTTTGACATCGCATGTTCATCACACCTCGTCTTCCCCAATCGGCCCTTCCAAGATTGAATCGAAGAGACATTCAGCCTATCCCGAAATTTGATTCAACAAACAGACCTCTCATAGAAAGTTTCGCGCCGTAGTAACTTAGCGGGATACACCACGCATGGTTTGGAAGGGTCTCCAGATGTCTGGTAAGCCGTAACAACGTCTGGTAAGACACCACCCGCAATGTTAAACCTGCCGTGATGATAGTATTGAACATCGTGTCGTGTCATATGCAAATGCCCAGTAACGCAGTCGTCCGTGTCTTCAAGTTCGAAAGAGGGGAGAATCCTTTAAGGTTAGGACTTGCCTAGAGATCACACTTTCAGCTAGTGATAGAAGAGACAGTGAATATTATCTTGAAAGTGAGGAAATAGTATGAAGTGGGATAGACTACTTATGTAGAGGGCCGAGTTCTGTGCTTTAGTACTAAGGTATGACATAGGGGCTGGGTGAGGGATTGGTGAGCAATGGCGTCGCAGGGTTTCCCTCCTCGCTGCCAGTTCCCACTTTCGTCACTGATGTAATATTTTCCCATCCTATCACTAACTACAGTGGCTACATGGAACCTAAGCGTGAACTGAGATAGGCAAAGATGTGATCTCATTCCCAGCTTCATCCCTATCAGAAAAGTTTGTACTCTCTTGCATCACGGCTCATGCACCACTCCGCCCAATGTCGCTTGGTACGTTCGACATGAGCATTCGAAAATTTTCACTTTGATGCTGCATTACTGTCAGGTGGTATCGCTTTCATCGAATTCCGGCCAGTCATTGAGGCACTATGATGGGCAGAAGATAAATGTTTATTTTTTACAAAATTCTCACAATGCCAAGTTTGGTGAAAAGGACAGTAACTTGAAACTTCGTGAACACAAACGTGTGGTTTCCCACCCACTGCTGGAATTTGCCATGATGACACATCAATCATAAGTGACTAAGGTGAGCATGCAGGTGTTCCTTTGGTCGTCATCCATCATCCATTGACTGTACAGTATTTCGTTGTGTATTCATGGTAAGTTGCTTGGATGCTATAATGGGGAACAAATACAACACCAACTCAGTGAAGTGAGAACTTTCCACCCATAGAATGTACATTAGTTGACCGGTGTCAAGAACGCTGTATCAGTGCCAGGTGATAGTGTATTGGCTTCCGGCTTTGTCAAATCGGCATATGCACCTGGCAACAAGCTAGACTTGGCCTTATGACTCTGATATCTGTCTCCACTTCGCCTGTGGTGAACGAAAAAAATGATATTACGATAGTTGCTAGACATGCAAAAGGAGTTAAGTAAGAAGGGGGTCTGAACTCGATGGGTGATGTGGTGCGCTGCGTCATTTTTTTTTACTCTTTATACGGGTCCATTACTTCACCTCAAATCTTGGTCTAAAACGGCATGAGACAAAGCATCAATTGATCAAAGCTATCATAGACTGCTTTCGTTGAGCCTGCACCACGCACCTCCGCTAAATTCCGCTATTTACTGAACCAGCCGATGTCGATATGACTTGTTTCATTGGATGCTGAAACGACGGTAATTATAGTGGCGGCAGCACATTAGCTAACTCCTTTTGCACAACTGTAAGTGAGATCCGATAGTGCACAGGTTTCCTTCGTCGTTACCTCACCACACAGCACTTCCAACTTCCATTCGTATCATCCCCGGGCGTTTTGATGATCAAATACGTATAGCCTGTCGAGTTCTCATGCACTGCGCATGCTGACAGAGCATATCTCAGTGCTCAAATCCCATTAACAGTGGATAAAAGATTGTGATGCTGGGCGCACACGTCCAATCTGCCTACCAGCATGGATTTCCGTAGGGTCGGGCTTATATTCCTCCTCAGCCTTTTCGCTGTTTCCTCTCTGATTTTCACCTATACCTTGTTGCAATTTGCTTTATTGTACCAAGATTCAAATTTTGACAAACGGGACGTTGGCACTAGTTTTCTGTCTGCGTCTCGTCTTTCGAAGCCAGATACACGTCACGATTTTAGTATGCGTCATCATTCCTTCCTTTGACATGGAACGATCGCTTACGATCCCTACAGCCTATGTTGATGACGATTTTCCATCGCTCTTCCCCGACTTTGATCCAGGTTACGTGGAGTTATCAGTGGAAGAAACTGTCCGATTTTCGCTCTGGGACCCTGAAGCAGCCGCGGAGTGGTCTACCACCTCACCTCCTGGAGAAGGCGCCGAACGACTCGGTCCAGATCAGCGACTCTTTTATCTGTCTATGTTCCACGAGTTGCATTGCGTGCGGCAGTTCCACCAGATACTCCGAAATCCTGGATTGACCGAGAGTCGGTCCTTCGTCGGTCATGCCCAGCACTGTCTAAATTACCTACGACAGTGCAGTCTATGTCAGGCTGACAGAACATTGGAGCGGGGGGACTTTGTCACTCGGAACCTGACCGAGAGCAGAATTGGTGCCACACATACCTGCAAGGACTGGAGGGCAGTATATGATAAAGTCACCTACGATTGGAGTATCTGGGATGCTGGACTCACACCGGCAGAAAGATCTTAAACGTCAGTGCTATTTTCGGAGGTGTAGTCAGTTGCTCATCGTGCATCGTTTTGCTGATAACCATACTCATTGCACTCGTTTATGTTCCTTGCTGGGACCTAGGGTAGTAAGGCCACCGTCACGGTTCGAGGGGCCAACACAGCTACAATCCTCTTGAAATGCACCGTTGACCATATATTCAGAGCTATTCTACTCAGAGCCATGGCCATATTTTACCTTGTGGACGTTCTACATATTGAGAAGCAATCCAGAACCGCCCGAGCCTCGGTGCCTGTTCCAACTCGCGCGATATTTGAACTGGTCATATCATCGATTTCAATCCCGACTCTCGTGCATAATGGATATATACGTTAGTTATACGCTAACAGATGTTCATATGGGGACGGTAATTTTAGTGGATAATCAGGTATCATTTTGAAGTCCCGTAAACGAGGAATGACCTAGACTTATACCTTATTGGGCCCGACCATAATATCCTGGTCCCATTCTCCCATCAAGCATGCCACTGCATGACTTCTCTTTCAATTTCTGTTTCTTGTTCTTGCTTCATTCAATCGAGACGGCTGTATAACCTGTTGTCCCTCATCAACACAGGTATCCCCATTTGAATATCGCTCGGGTCAACCACAACCAGTCAGTTCCATCGTCTTCAGCACGCAGCACACCCGCAGATGCTAGCAAGAGTTATACCACTTCTCCGGATCCGAGGTGCGAGTTATGCCGAGTCATAGTCAGCTTCACGACCAAGGTTCATGAGTTTCATTCAACGTCTGATCGGCCATCCAGCAGGCAGATGGCTTTGTTTAATGCTGCCTAGGTGAACTTCTCAGTTCTTCCGGTCAACTACTCGTCTCGTAATATGAGTGCATTTTCGTTTCCGCCCCTTGCTTTGCGTACCCTGAGACAGGTGACCTGAACAATCTGGCCCTTACGAACTTGACGGTCTATTTCGCCTCAGTTTCCAGGTACATCCACTAGTCCTCCCCAATGTAACAGTGGGACCCACGGAGCTGCACAGCTCGTACATCAACCTGGGTGACCGGTGTCTGAAAGGAAAGGCCAGCATACCAAGCAGGATTCTTCAAAGAAGAGTTCATCGGGCCAGATGATCTTTTGCAGGAATAACACGAAGTTGGACGGCTTGATCAAGACGAGCGATCGAAGTCGAGCGAGCGCGGACGTTGCTCGGCACACACCGATGCAACGACCGGACGGAGATTTACAGGCAGGTAAAGGGAAATCACGACGAGCATCGGCGATGGGCGGCAGGAAGCCGGCAAAGTAACAGAACACGGGATGCTGATGGGCTGCCTGAGCAAGGTTGTATCGGTTGAGAGAATGTGACACGGGTTACTTGAATACGGTGCATGACCGTTCGGAACATGGGTCTCATCCGAGCCGGCCCATAGATGGGTCGGTCACCAGACTGCTGCCACAAGCGCTGCCATGTAAATGAGCTGCGGTCAACTTGATTGGCATTATTGATATCATGATGTAGGTCAATCACTTGATGTGCTTCCGGTGTATTTGCGAAATGTTCCTCAGAATAGACTCGGCGGTCCAACGGACCCCGTTCGGCCTCGTAGCCAGAGCGAAAAGGGGGACAAGTTCCTTCACAACTTCATTTTGCGGTTGTTGAACGCTCACTATGCCGCTGATCGACATCAACCAAATGCTCAGATGTCACCCCTGACGAGGTGAAAAGGCGGGCTGAAGAGATAGATTACGGAGTTGACAAAACGTGGTGTTACTGTCCTTTTCACGCGACTTGGCCAACGTGTGATAATCGACCACTGTCTTTACGCGTCGAATGACTATGTCCATCTGTCATATGTATATAACTAATGCCCCTGCTTAGCAGATTTGTGTGCAATCCCCGAGCCCACATACGGACTGGCGACGCTAAAATGATTTGTCCCAAGAGTGTTCGTTTAGCCCGTACATGCAACGCATGGTCGGCGTGTCATATCGAACCGCCGACAGATTCCATCGTCTACAGACCGTCGTGAGCAGATCAAACAACAAACGAACGCCGAGACTCACGAAAGGAGACGCCGTCGGACCGTCGAGGATGGACAGCTCTTCGGGTGTAAAAGGGAGTTTTGGAATGACGGACGCCCGAAGCGGGATGAGCAAGAGGATAACGACCGGAAATCCAATCGCAGCTACATCAACGGCCCGAGCTACGTTAGCATAGCGATGACTGCGGGCCCGGCCTCAGACACGCACCGGTCGTCTGTGTGATCGCGAAGGTCGCACCGAATCCGGCGAGCTGGATAGCGACGAACAAAAGCAGACGTGATTTTCGGACTTTTCGGAGGGGCTCGTCGGCCGGCGTGAGCGACTTGTCCCTGAAGAGGTAGAGAAGTTTGAGGGTGATACCGTTGTCTTTGAGGGCATCTGCACCCATGTACCAACTGAGGGGAGTGCTCAGAACTCGGTAATGACGAAGAAGAAGGGACTCACAAGAGTCCTGCGAGCACGCCCCTCGGAATGAGATGGAGAAGGTGCAGGAACGGCCCGGTGAGGAGGACGAGGCAAAGTGCGCCTTGAGCGAGATTCGAGACACGTTGTTCGACCACCGCCACGGGGACCTCTCGAGCAGATCCAACATCCCGTTCTTCCCCCATGGGGCGGGAGGCGTCGGGACCGCATCCTCTAGGTATCTGCCTCTGCCCTTCCTCTTCTGATTTTTTCGACGGGGAGCCCATGACAACAAGAGCGTTCGTATGGATGGGCGCTTGTGGGATCAACCCGTTTGGGGCGGGAACGCCAATCAATCCAGCAATAAAGGTTGTGATTCCGAGGAGGAAAAAGTCATAGTGAAAACCTGGAGGTTTCCGCAAGGGGAACTGCGAGCTCTGGGCTATCAGGGACTGGCAGGAATGTTAGCCTCGGCGCAGGGATAGAGTTGGAAGACATACAGAAACATTGTGGTCAAAAAAGAATAGGATCCACAGAACGAATCCAAATGGGAGAGCAATGCCCACCCATTTACCATCGAGTTCCCAGAACTTGACGAGCCACGCCCTTCCATTCGCGGCCTGAAATGCGCCAAAGACTGGAAGGGTGGTTGTGTGTGCATTGCCGAAACGCCCCCAATACGCCATGCCAGAAGCAGTGATGAGCGATATCGGCATTCCATAATCTGCAAAGAAGCACCGAATGGTTCGATGGAAATAGGCTGTCTTTGAGAGCGCTTGAAAAAGGAATGAGGTGACGAGCATGAGAACTGCCAAGATGATGGCGACGAATGGGCCATCGCTCGTGTCATCGAACTGGCGGGTAATCACCTGCACGCCATACTGGAGGTAGACCCAAGAAACATAGAATCCAAACGTATCGCAAGAGAAGAGGGTAACATATTTCAAAAAGTTACACCCTGTGTGTTCTACGTGAGCTTCGAAGATTCGAACTCGGTCTGGGCCGCCTCACTCACAGTTGAGCGCGGCAGTGATCCAATGAATAATGGCAGCCCAGAAGTATACCCAACCGACAAACCAGAGATAGTTGGGTGAGTTGGGATGTTTTTCTATAATGTCATAAATTGTCCTGTTAAAGACAGTGATGGGACCTGTGCGAAAGCTTTTGTAAGTGTGATCAAAGAACGCCAGACAGAAAATTACCAGTAACGCCAGCAATAGTTAGGGGTTGTGCTCCGAACAGGGAAAATATGAACGCAGCCATGAATGAGGATATTAGGACCTCCGTGACTCCATACTGCTGGGTGGTTTCTATGAGATCTAGAGAAAAGGCAATTCCAGGCAGGACGCTGCGGGATGATTTAAGTGTCTACCAAGGGATAACACGAAGAGGGCATACTTTGCAAAAAAAATCAGAGTGGTTGCCGGGACGACTCTGTAGTTCCAGGCATCGGTCCAGTCACTCAGGTACCAAGGCACACGAGCACCTATGTCTTGGACGATTCCGGCACCAAACCTACGGACGAAGTGTGGGGGAACGTGCCTTCTGTGACCGTGAGGAGCTGTTCGCAGAGTCACAGATGTGTTGGCAGGGAAAGGAACGTGGGATGAGCCTTTTTCTATCAAAATGTGTGATGAGCCCGGAGACAGCGCCGCACTGAGGCCGCTGACAGCTGCGGAGTCAGAGTCCAGCGGCGGCATGAGGTTGCAGGCTCGCAAATAGCAAAGAACAAGTTGGACGACATTGAACGCCACGTTCGCAAGATGGTGGATACTCGAAGATTCTCATGCTCAGGAGTATTGAATAGATGATTCGCTGAAACCTTTCGGGATCCCAGTTGGCATGTGTTTCAAGATTGCAAGAACCACTGTTGAGTGTTTCAAGCTCGGTGAATATGATGAAAAGCATCGAGGCTCTGGATCTCAGTACTGCAATCTACGAGTCTATTTATTGAAACTGTTACTACTTGTAGGTCGGAGTCTATGCATCAAAGCAACACCGCGGCATTTCGGTGACGGTTAGCCGGGCACATGCGACCCTTTGGCAGGGCTGGTCAAGTCCAGTGTGTGGCCATCGGTAGGAGTTGGGCCCACACCGACTCGCGCACGAGTATGCTCACCGATCCGCAGTGTTTCCCTAAAAATGTACTTATAATGATTATGTGTTCAACTCATCACTACGGTTGGATATCCGCGACCCGTCTTCATCGATCTCGCAGTTGCTTGGGAACTGTGATTAACGATAAAGCTCTCCCTGTGGTCCTCGGTCGCCGCGTCTTGTGATACAAGCGGATGGGTGTGTTGTCAGGGGGGCAGAGGTTGGCAGGAAATGTCCACGGGTCAGACATACTTTGTACAAGACGTGTCTACGTCGAGTCTGATAACCGCGTAACCGTGGCGATGCTACTAATGAGAGCGATTGAAACTGTCGGCTGCTGACGGCTCGCGTATGTTTTTCTTTGCAGCCAGATGCCGACGGGTAAATAACGAGCAGACTCGGAGTAGTGGATCGCTGACGATCAAGGAAGTGGCTGTTACTTATTGATCTGAATTACGAATAAATATTATGTATCCCCAATTAGCAAAGCGGTTTTTTCGAGACACGAGATGAAGGCGCTGCTGAACGCTCTTCCTTCCCCTCATCTCGACCTCTCCACGTTGGTCCTCGTCCTCGCGGTTCCGACGCGTCTTTGTCGTGAGTATCATTGTCCTCTGACCCGCGTCACTACGCGACTGCTTCCTCCCGCAGTACCTCCCTTCTTTCCACCGCACAGCCGAACGGCGGATGGCTCTTTTTTTTGCCCAACGTTCTTATCTTTGACCAATCTCATTCCGATTCTTCTGAAACGCACTTCTCAACCTCCGCGGCAGTCACATTCTCTCCTGACTGCAAGTGCCTCACGCACACGCGCATCCAGCACTCCTTTCCTCTCCATTATTCCCCTTCATGGCCTCTGAGTTACCACAAGTCCGTCGCCGTCCCACCAGGGTCAAACTGGGAGACGCGCAGCGCAATTCTAATGTTGTTCGGGCCTCTGTCCTTGAGACCGCTCTTGAGCTCGGCCTTGGCGAGAACTCGACCGTTGCAGATTGGATTTTCAATAATCCACTCTCTGAGGAATCAGAGGACCTCCATCTCCAGCCAGATGCGCGATGCAGACTCGAATCCAGTTCTGACCCAGTCCCAGACGTTGCAGAGGTATGTACACCGTTCTTTTTTCTCCCATTCCAGCCCCCATGGGATGCAAACGCGGCCCCGCTGATGCAAAATTCATGTTTCCAGGTAATAACGCCTACCTTCACGTCAGGTTCAAATTCTACATCAGATGAATCCTCCCTTAATTCCCCGGGTAATGGCGCTCCTAGTGCGGCCGTCGTAACCATCCAGGTACACACGCACAAGCCAAGTACCACCGAGCCCCCTCATGTCCACTTCGACGACTTTCCCGTGGATCAGTTACAGTTCTCGCCTTTCGCTCTATCCCTTTCTAACGCCCAGCTTGAAGAGACTGGGGGTAAATTGCTAGGAAAACTCTCTCCTGAGCGTTCCCGCAGCCAGGACGATGGTTTTCACGGTAACCCTGACCATGAAAGCCCTAGCCCAGGACCTGCTGATTCCGGCTACACCAGCGAAGGTCAGTATCTCTCAGAAGGGAAAGCAAGGAAAAGCAAGGATAAAACAGGGAAAGCAAAAGGCACCAAGGGTCCGAATCCCAAATCCGTTGATGTCAGCAAAAGTGGCGAGAAAGATGGGGATTATGCTTCTGATGGCGGATACCTTTCTGCCTCTTCCAACAAATCTCAAGGAAAGTCACCTAGCAGGGTCAAATCTCGTGCCATAGCTTTCTTCCGGAGGCGGCCGAAGAAGTCTGGGCGTGCAAGCGACGATGAGGATGAGGACAGCATACCTCCAGTACCTGTGATCCCCACCCTTCCAACACCCTCGAGTCCGAGACTACTCGAACGTCGTGTAGCGCCGTCATCACCGACACGGTCTGGTTTTTCTCCTCTGACGCTGAATTTAACAAACCCGCCCGCATCTCCTCCGAGGCGACGAGTGAGCAAGAGTCCACCACCCCATGCAAGGGCTACATCTCCACAGCGATTAGATTACTCTCCTGCCCCTCACCGACCTGCTTCGCCTCAGGTTGTGGCCGCACCAGCTTCAGCCGTAACATTCCCACTTCCACCTTCTCTGCCAGGCACCCCACTCTCAACCACCTCTTTTCCTTCTGTCTCCAGCGGATCGACACAGCTGGGGACTGGGATTGGTTCAAGCCCCAGATCGCTCGCAGTTCAGTCGTCCAGGCAGCACCTTGGTATCCCTCCGCCAGCTCCCCCGCCAACGTTGCCTCTTCCTCAGCCCCCACCATCCCCTGCTATTTCATTCGGCGGGTTACTACCTCCTGTACCTGCAACACCGACGACGCCATACAGGAGAAGCGCCCCTGCACGCCCGATCCCGGTTGTACCAGGACCAACGCAGCCGTTGAGTCCACGCAGAGTTGCATCGCCCCTCAGACCCCTTCTTTCGCCTAGGACTACCCCTCCTGCTCTGCCGAATGGTCATAACGGCAAGCTGCGAAATGGTTTGGAAGGTGATCAACTCAATGGAAAGGAGGTCGCCGCGAGACAACGAACGGGAGCCGGCACCTCAGCTGGCTTCGGAGGCACACCTGCATTCTTGCAAAGGAGGATCCAACATGGCCCTCCTCCGTCCCCCCGACACCCCCCACCTGACGTGCCTTTACCTCCCTCGCCAAATCCGGCTTCGAGTGTACATCCACGTACACCGGTTGGCACCTCCTCAAAGTTCCATGAACATTTGTCGTCTGTGTCCTCGGTGCCGATATCACACATTTTGTCGACACCATCTATGAGTCCTGTGCCAAGCACAGCTACACTCTCAGGGTCATCTTCTGGACCTTCAGTACGGTCGTCCCATATATCGTCGGCCTCGGAGCGCAGCAGGGAACTGGCCACTCGCGATTCGTTGAACGTGGTAGAATATTCCCGCCCGACGACAAGCGCATCCAGCGCTTCCGAAATAAGCTACGGCCAGCCCATCACATCTACGTGGAGCAGACCACCGATGGCCCTTCAGCCCCAGTTGTCAGACCAAAGCGACACCAGCTCAAGTATCTACTCCCCGACAACGCACAGCGTTAGCACTTACGACGACGACGATGTTGACGTCGATGAGGAGGATGATGACGCGTCTATGTACCCTGCCGAAGACAAGACCGCTGGTAGGCGAACAATGTACCTCCTGGAGCATGATGAGTTAGACGAAAACGGGGATGAAATCGTGATTTCTGGAGGCCCTTATTGGAGTAATAGTGAACATCCTCCGCCTCTACCTCCCATACCAAATCAGCCTCGCCCAGGCTACTTTTGATGAACTTTTTGGGATTGTACATCATTGTTTCATTGTCTTGGGGATTCACTTACTTTGCGGTGCCGTGTTCCAAACACGTCACGTCTCCCGGAGCAGTAATTTATCCTGTTTATATGACGCCATCTATTCCTTGCTCCATTCGAGAGTTCTTCTCTTGCTTTCACCTTGCACGTTCTTGGGCTCCCTTTTTTTCGTTCCTTTCGTTATCGTGTCTTTATTGTGGTATGTTCGCCAAGGTCTTTACTATCTGCTCACTAATCATTTTCTGTGCACCCCTGTACCAAACGTCCCTCTTTGCACGCCATATATTGATAGCCTTGGTACCGGTGCTTTGGGGACCCGATCTTTGACCCAAACGCATCCTATATAATGAGCTTACGACTGCTCGAAGCAGTCTAGTAGAGCATGCCCAGGCAGTGGGTACTAGTACTGGTGCTAGACAGCCGTATGTATTTACGTGAAGGACAACTTCGCCTGAATCGAATGCTCTTCGGCCGTCAGCGTCCGAACCAAAGTGGTCAAGAAGCGAGTTAGTATGTTTGATTGTCTTGTGCTGCGATCACGGAAGATGTCCCCGTATACCAGTCGGGTTGTGGGCTGCGAGAATTGAGAGACTGATAATATCATGTGCCGCGGTGCATTCCCCGACGTACCGGCCATTTGTTCCTCCCAAAAAGGTTGTTTTATTGCGGAGGGGTTGAACGTTGATGGCCGCATAGGTAAAAGTCTCCGATCCCAGGGAGAAATCTCGCGACCATAGAGCAGGTTGGCACTTGCCAATTCCGAATCCGACGATAAAAATAGAGGTTCGTGTTGGCGAACCGTGGGCTCATCTAGCAGTGAAACCAATGTCACGTGAAATGCCAGGGAATTGGAGCAGACGTGTGTTGCTTGAAACTCTTGTCATGGGGAAAAAAAAAAGCATACGCCGAAGGGGAGTCGAACCCCTGCCGCTTGCTTGGAAGGCAAGCATGATAACCGCTTCACCATCGGCGTGACCGCCTGTCCATACGCGTGTGTTCCCATAATCGGCGTGTTTTGTGGGCGCAGTGGTGGCCCCATTACCCGGGACGAATCATTCCAATTCAGCTCCGTTCGCAACGTTACTTGTATCTCTAAAATACCCACCGGCGCGGCAGCACTTTTACGTCTCGTCCTACTGCGATGTCGCTGCAACACTTTGGCAAGGGTGCCTTGCGGGTTGCGAAGAACTACACCAAGGGTTATTCGGACACGCAGGCAAAGGTTCGGGACGCCACGTCGAACGATCCATGGGGACCCTCAGGCACGCAGATGAACGAGATTGCCCAGTTGAGCTACAATCAGTGCGTGTCCCAGTCCCGGGACGCTCGCTCCCTTCACAGGAGGGCACTGAACCCTCTCTTTTTTTTTCACAGGAATGACTTTGTCGAAATCATGGAGATGCTCGATAAGCGATTGAACGACAAGGGCAAGAATTGGCGGCATGTGTTCAAGGCGAGTGTGTGGTGTGCGATGGTGCCGAGTTTCGAGTCGGGCTGAAGAGCCACGTTGTGCAGTCGCTCACGGTGCTGGATTACCTGCTGCACGCGGGGTCGGAGAACGTGGTGCTCTACTTCAAGGATAACCTGTACATCATCAAGACGCTCAAGGAGTTTCAGTACGTGGACGAGGACGGCAAGGACTGCGGTGCCAACGTGCGTCAAAAGGCAAAGGACATCTCTAACCTGCTGAGCGATACGGGCCGTCTCCGGGAGGAGAGAAGGAATCGGGCTTCAATGCGCGATCGCATGATCAAGGGGCAGCCAGGCATGGAAGACGAAGAAGAGGACTCTGGTGGGAGGCGAAGCCATGCACCACCTCAACCGAGACGAAGCCGAGGGACAGAGCGGGACGATGACGAGCTCAAGCGCGCCATCGAAGCATCGAAGCAGAGCCACGCCGAGGAGCAGGCTCGACAGGCGGAGGAGAAAGACCTTCAGCGAGCGATCCGACTCAGCGAGGAAGAGGAGGCAAAACGAAACAAGGCCGTCGAGGATTCGAACGCAGCAGCCTTGTTCGACGATCAAGCACAACTGTGCGTGTTTACCCTCGAGGGATCGGTTCTGGTGTTGATGATTTCGTTGGTGACCTAGACCGGCGCCCACGAATGGTTCGAACAACAACCCTTTCCCATTCGTCGATGCGTCGCAATACGCGACTGGTCTCCAACCCCAGTTTACTGTCCAGCCCCAGTATACGATGCAACCCCAATTCACGTCTTTCAATCCTTATCAGCAACAGGCGCAGCAGGAAGCGATGCAGGTCTGTCCCGTGCTACATGGTTGATGTCCTGGATCAATGAGCTCATTTGATCGTAGGCAGAATATATGAGGCAGCAGCAAGAGTGGCTGCGCCAGCAACAGGAATTGCAAGCTCAACAAGCTGCACAAGCGCAGGCGCTCCAGCAACAACAACAGCAAGAAGAGTGGCTTCGCCAGCAGCAGGCACTGCAGGTACAGCAGCAAGCTCAGCAACAAGCCCAACAACTGCTGGCCCAGCCTACCGGATTTGGGTGCGTTCCGTCCGCGCCCGCGTACACTGCGTCCGCCACTCACGTCGACGTGCAGCTCCAACAATCCATTTGCACCTTCCTTTTCATCATCGCCTGTGCCACACTCTTCGGCGCCACAGATCAATGGCACTGGCCCGTCGTTCAACCTCCAGGGAACCTATGCCAGTTCGTCGGCGCCCTCATATGGCTCTACTCCATCGCCAGTGCCCACCTCTTCGAGCTCTCCATCAAGACTGGATGGTCCCTCATTCGCGGGCGGCGCGGGAAGAGGGGCGACGCGCGCCGACCAAGAACATTCCAACCTTGCCAATCTGCTCGCAAATCGTGACGATGGCCAGGATACCTTTGGAAATGTCGGTGCTCTGCGGTACGGTCAAACGCAGGCTGGTCGTATCACTGTGCAGAGGACCGGGGTCAGCCCCAACAATCCGTTTGCTCTCCAGCAACACCAACAGACGCAAAATCCGGAGCAACCCTTCTTTTCTATTTAGTATGGATGTGTGGGTTTGAGACGAGAGAGGCTTTTGGCGACGTGTGTAAATAGGTCACTTTTTTCTTCTTCCCGGTCGTTTCATGCTCGTTTTCTACCCTTCCTCAACTACGTTAGTATCCGTCCCTTTTGTCTACCTTCCAAATGTGGATACGCCTTAGAATGACATCATTCTGCTTTCCCCTCCTTGCGGACAGCGTTCCTCAACACCACGAAGTCAGTTGCGATGCCAGGTGGTGCCGAAGTGTGCTTGCTTGCGTTTGTAGGTGATCTCGCTGCATGGGGCATGTTGGCATCCTTATCGTGCACTAGCTTGCTTTTATTTTCCCTCCCGCAGCGGTTGTGTGCGTGGCAGGATGCGGCGTCGATTTTTGCGTCAACCTCCTGTTGACACTGTATGGTTTCTTGTCCCAGACGCGGCATTTTACAGTGGACTGATTCACTCTGGCAGGCTAGGCTACTTGCCTGGATTCATTGTGAGTCGCTGTGTTGTCTGGATCGATCGCCCGGGAGGGTGACTCTGACTCGTCGCGGCGCAGCACGCCATCTGGCTCATCCTCAAGCGCGCCGAGGCCAACGAGCGGTACGGCAATAGGAACTGGATCTGTGAGTCTGCGTCCACGCCCGCCTCCCACGCGTGTTGACCACCGGGGGGACAGACTCGGGCATGGGCGAGTATCGCCCGTACGACGGGCGGCCGCCGCCGAGCGGGCCCGGGTACGCGTACAATCAGCCCCCGGGCGGACCGCCACAGCCGCAGCCGCCAGCTCCCCCGGCTCCCCCGGCCCCTCCTCCCTCGGGACAAACGGGCGTCGTGCCGCCGGCGCAGGGCCAGGTCCCTGTGGATCAGAAGCAGGGCGGGTATGCGCCGCCGCCGCCCGCGCCTGCGGGGTATCAAGCACAAGCCCCGCCGCCGCCGGCACCGGCCCCAGTCCCGGGCACGGGCACGGGCACGGGGTCGCAAGCGCCTGCGAACCCGCAGGGGGGTGGGTATTTGCCGCCGCCGCCGGTGGGGCAAACGTATGCGTACCAAGCCCCGCCGCAGGCGTCGACCGATCAGAAAGCAGCAGAGTCTGCCGCACAGGGTACGACTGCGCCCGTGAGCGGCACTTGATGGATGGGGTTGGTGAATGAATGGGAGCAGGGTCGATGCACGAAGGGGACTCTGACGAATTTGTATGGTGGACTCGGTTAAGCTGTATCCTGGTTCTTATCTCGTGTCGCTGTGGTTTTCGTTACTGTATTGGTGATATGTATACAACGACGGCCCAGTCATTGGTCGCGGATGATGTCGGGAGGTGTGCCGAAGATCAGTCAACCCTTTTGTATGCTCATTGGCTACGAATGGATCTACATGTGCTCTTCTCAAGGAGATTGTCACAGTTGGCTTCGCGTCATTCTCCAGCCATGGACTGTAGATCGGACCTCTACGTCCCCCGGATCTTCGGGGAACATGGGCTGGTAGCGATCAGCACAAGCAGTAGAGGGTAAGTTTGACGGCTCACTGGAAACTTTTTCGTGTAAATCTGTTCGCAATTCCAACGCCTCTGACGAGCCGCAGTGAAAAATTCGAGGTCGCGGTGGGCGAGGTGTGGCCGGTGATGTGTGTAAAACACGAGTACACACGGAGATGGCTTGCAGGCATCAGATATGGGGGCAAGGCAGAGCTCGCACGAGCTCAGCAGTGCATCGTGCTAGGTCGTGTGTGAGCACGAAACAAAAGTGAGGAAGTGCAGGTCAAACGGGAAGTTCACCTGGGAGTGATTGAATATGAGATCGGAGAGGATGATTAGGTCGAATCCTCTGTGTGATCCCTGATCTTCAGGCAGTGTGGCCATGAGATCGTGGACAGGCTTGCCCCAGATGTAGCCCTGATGGATTCGAGAGTGGTTGCGGGCCTGGTTTGGAGTCAATCACCTGTGTTTCCACCTTTCTCCTCTGCTCTTCGGGTATATTCTGCTGAACATTATAAGCAAGGTTGCCGATAAGGGCTGCGTCGGGATAGTCTGTCAGGACGACCTGGAGCTTGTTAGTGGTTGGGAAAAGGTAGTTGGATGTGGAAGGCTAACTTTTGCTGCGCCATTCTGAGCGGCCACAATGCCAGGCAAACCACCGCCAGCCCCGAGTTCTAATATGAATCTATTGTTGATCAGATCGTTGTGCGAGTCCAGATACGAAGCAAAGGCGATTGCTGCATTCCACCTAAAGGAAAGAGGCTTCTGTCACGCTTCTGACGATCGAGGAGGTCGTCTCACAAATGGTGGCCCCAGAGAGGATGAGAGCCGACGAGTCTGAGGGTGACATCGGGCTGGCCATGGCCGCGTGGATAGGTGAAGAGCGTAGGATCCGGGGAAGGCGGGCGGGGCGGTTCCTGCGCCAAAAGCCGACTCTCGTACGCGGTTGTGCTTTTCACACACGGCCGTGCTCACCGTGAAGACGGCGCCGAGAGACAGCTCGTCGTGGTCTTGCATCGACGGGTCGGAATTAGGAACCGACGTCGTGATGACGGTAATCCACTCGACTGAGTTCAACCATGTCGACAATGGCACTGCAAGCGAACTCCACCATCAAATCGTCGAGTCGAGGCCGCTGAAAGCGCGCCAAGCGTCGCTTCCTTCCACCCTCCATCGTCCATGGATGCCAGTACCAGGCATTCGTCCAACAGCTCTTCCTCTGCCGTAGACCTTTCTGGCACAGGGCTGGGCATCGTCGTTCCACCGTCGCCCGCGCTAAGTCCGACAGACACCCATTTTCAAGCACACGCACGCCGGCGCCTCAGTTGGAGCAATCCCGAATACGGACAGGACCCCCCACGTCCGAAGGCTGGGCTGGCGCTTGAGGAGGACCCATTTCCGTCTCCCGCTGCAAGTCCGTCGCGCCAGGATGCCCCCACGTTCCCAACCGCTCACTTGGACGCGTCTTCTGCTTCTCTGGCTTCGTTGGTTTCGGATGTCGACACGGTCCTAGACAGCGACGAGGCGCGTCTGACTGGCAAAACTCGGCAGAAGGTGGCTGGACGCAGTCGAAGTTGGTCGAGAGACCTATCGGTCGATTCGGAGCGCTCTGCTGGTGTCGCTTCACGACCCAGACAACGACGGTACACCACTGCTTCACCCTTGCAGCGCACGGGGACCGCTATCAAGAATGCTTTCCGTCGTGCGTCGATGCGCGTCGCGAACGTCCGGGCACACAGACCTTCTATCCGACTGCAGGACAGTGGTGAAGATTCCGATTCCGATTCTGCGCATGTTACGGCAGGAGAGACGATATGGCATGATGGCGATGAGAGCGTCTTTTATCGAGCGCACGGATCCATTCCCTTAAGAGGACGAGCGCTGGGCTTCTTGGAGCCAGAGAATCCTCTTCGTTTGCAGTTGTATAGACTGCTCATACATCCGTATGCAATTTTTTCCCTCAATGTTCCTTGGCTGAGACGATGATCAGGTATACCGAACCCGCCATACTTGCTTTAATCCTTTTGAATGCTGTTGCATTGGTCGTGCAAGCTTCCCGCACTTTGCTTCTGCCGCCCACCCAGATCCCCATTACTGTAACGGGATATTTCCACGCTTGGGAAGACTTCGTCCTTTTCGTCCTCTTCATTTTGTTTTCGTATGTGTTCTGTCCATCGCTCGTTGCATGCATTGATCGCTTTCAGCTTGGAAGCTCTGGCCCGGATATGTGTTTCTGGGTTGCTTCTCGACCCGGAGGTTCCCACGTCGGCTCTATGCTCGCGCTCGTTTTCCAAACTGACCACCACCATGTCGACGAATTCGACCCCAAGTGGCAACGCGAACGCTCCCATAATGCGATCTGGCTCGTTGGCACGGGGGCTGACGATGAAGAGACTGTACAACAACCTGACAAAACCATTCACCTTGTCCTCGCATTCGCGAGCACCTTCGTTCGCCCGTGTCCCTACTGACATGCCGCCGTCTTCCTCCGCACCGCAACACAGCAAGGATCATTCGGGAGATCCGGAGCCGCCCACGTTTCTATCTCGTGCTATGATGTCCGACGTATCCAAATCTGATCCTCACGCTCCGGTCTCTCTCCCATTCAGACTCGATGTACAGATGGCGCGGAGTAAACTAGAGCGAAATGTTCCCTATCTACGACAAAGCTGGTGTAGGGTTGATGTCGTTGCCGTGATTGGGTTTTGGGTGTCGTTCGCGTTGGCGACTGCGGGTGTTGAGCGAGGAACTTACCATATTGGAATATTTAGAGCGTTGAGCGTCTTGAGGACAGCAAGGTTGTTAAGCGTCACGAATGGTACCACGGTGAGTGTAGTAGCATTACCGGGCCTCTTGGTCATGTCCTTATATTACTGATACAGACAATCATGCGTTCCCTCAAAACCGCTCGTTCTTTGCTTGCGAACGTGGTATACTTTATCATCTTTGCAATGATCTTGTTCTCGTGAGTCCTTCATCGCGTCGTGAGACCGATCACCCACCTATAATGCAGTATCGTCGGTGTACAATCATTCAAAGGGTCCCTGCGTCGAACCTGCAATCTTTTACCTGTGCTTGGAGAGAATACTACGCAACTAACACAGCAGTGTGGAGGCCATATTAATGCGACGACTCTGGCTACTTCCCCCTACATACAGCTCGATGGAACACTGGCGAACATGGCGAAAGGGTTCATCTGTCCGCTGGGACAGGTGTGCCAGGTAGGTTGATTCACCTTCGTTCTATCTGCTACATATTCACTATCGCAAAGGAAGGACAGAACCCTTACAGTGGCGTGGAGAGTTTCGACACGATCTACTATGCCACCCTTCAAATAGTCATACTCGCATCAGTGAATACCGTGAGTGTCTCGTATGGTTACGAGCAACGACACTTACCTTTGAATCCCCGTGCAATGGTGCATACTAGTGGTCGCAAGTCATGTATCAGATTATCGCATCTGAATACTTCATTTCCTCGATTTTCTTCATTTCTGGGGTTTTCGTACTGAATTTCTGGCTGCTTAACTTATTGGTCGCCGTAATCACTAACACCTTCTCTGCAATTCGGGCTGGTACGAAAAGAAGCGCTTTTGGAGCGGCACCGTACGTACACGATCCTACGGAAAGTATTGTAGATTCGTTCTTACTTCACTCACAGACTTGGACCTGTGGCGGAAGAGCCGGAGGAAGGCTGGTCCGCTGTTACCGGGCGTCATGTTGGTCAAAATCGTCTCAAGGTCTGGTGGGCGCACACTCGTTTGTTCTGGGTGCTTCTGGCCCTTGTTTCGCTCGTGGTACAAGCTACCGCGACGTCTGACATGGGCGCGATGCAGCAAGAAATCATTGACATGACCGAGCGGATCATCACGTTTGCTTTCGACATCGAAATCGTCGTTCGTATCGCCGCGGAGTTGCCCGAATGGAGGATTTTTTTCCAACAAGGCAACAATTGCCTGGACTTGATCCTCGCTGTCGGGTGCAGCATCATACAAATCCCCGCTATTCACAACTCGAGCGTCTACCCGTGGCTAACGATTTTTCAACTAGCAAGATTCTATCGCGTGATTTTGGTGGTGCCACGCATGAAGCCTTTGTTGGTGCGTCTTGCGTTCCATAGGTTCTTTTCGGTATGTTAACCCCAGTTATTCTAGCTGAACGTCTTCGGCAACATGTATGGACTCGCAAACATGACTCTGTTTTTGATCTTGATCAATTTCCTCGCTGCGCTTGTTGGTATTCAACTCATCCAAGGAGACATGGCTGGGACGGTCACAATGAACTTTGGTCAATTATTCAACTCCTTCCTGGCTGTGTACCAGATCTTTTCTACGGAAAACTGGACTACAGTGTTGTATAACGCGACGGATGCCGAGCTGGGTCTCGGTCAAGCACTCATCGTGGGCACGTTTCTGTGCTGTTGGCTCCTCTTTGCAAATTGTGGGTGAATTCGTTCTTGTCTGCATGTTTCGTGATCTCCTGACTCAGCGTTCAACTAGTCATTGTGATGCAGATGTTCATTGCGGTCATCAACGAGAACTTTAGCGTGGCGGAGGAAGCCAAAAGAGGGATGCAGCAAACTCATTACTCGGAACAACGGCGCAAGTATACCAGTAATCGATGGATGAGCATGTTAAACCCTTACCGATGGTTCTCGAGCAAATCGGCGACGGCGAGTGTTGAAAACCCGTCTTCGACTTCGGTTCCTATGGAGGAAGAAGCGTTGTTTCAGCATGATGCGCGTTCCACATATCATAAGGTGAGCCAGGTTGGTTGCAGGGGTTTGCGACTTTACTAATGACTGACGCTGCCTCAGAGACGTGCTCCATCGACTACGAGCAGTAGGTCCCGTCATCTACAACAGCAGTCTGTTGTCCTGCTACGCGAGCTCTTTGCTGGAGGCGAAACGGGAGATGATATTCCACTTCTCGAGTTGCACCAGATGCGCTCGGAATCGAGAGGACCTGAGGACCCAGTGGAGCATGAAACCGACCGGTACTTGTGAGCAGTCGTTCGCTAATCCTCCGCCTTTTATGTTTCTTACCACCGCCTGGTTTAGTGACATTCTGGCGAAGTTGAACAGAACGCCAACTATTCCTGACGATTCAGCTGACGCTCATCGAACTCGTACTATCAACCTGATCCGGAGGCATCCGACGTATGACAAGACATTCTGGATATTACCTCAAACGAACCGTCTTCGCCGTCTTTGCCAGAAGATCGTTCACCCGAGCGGTGGAGAGCGGATATTTGGCATGCCACCCTCGGACGCTGCCCACTCATTTTTCCAGTTGATCATCTTCTTGGCTGTGTTTAGCAATGTCGTCATCGGAGCGATCGCAACTCCCCTGTACCGGCGCAATTATTACTTAGAGCATGGTCCCATGCGATTTGCATGGTTCAATATCACCGAACTTGCCTTTGGTTTCATACTTGTCATCGAGTTCTTGATCAAGATCATCGCGGACGGTTTTCTCTTCACTCCCAACGCATATGTCCGCAGTATCTGGAATATCCTCGACTTTGTGATCATGGTGGGCGTCCTTGTAAACGTCACCTGCACGCTGGTCTTTGTTCGTGGCCTCAATCGGTTTATCCGCGCCTTGAGGTCGTTACAGGCTCTCCGATTCATGACCTTGATTGAGAAGATGCGAAAGACCTTTGAGCACCTGATCCTGGCCGGTTTCATACGCATCCTCGACGCCGCCGTTCTTGCTTTGCTCTACCTCATCCCGTTCAGTGTCTGGGGCACTAATATTTTCTCTGGGCTGATGGCCGGGTGCAACGACACAAGCGTCCAAGGGATAGGGAGCTGTACCAACGAATACGTGAACACGATCTACGGGAACAACTTTGGGTTCATCGTCCCGCGTGCTTGGGACTACCCGGCGCCGTCCACCAAGTTTTCGTTTGACAACTTTCATTCATCCCTGCTCATCCTTTTTGAGATTGTGTCGTTGGAAGGATGGGTCGACGTCATGTCCGTCGCGATGAGCATCACCGGTCCAGGACAACAGCCGCAGATCAATGCTTCGCAGGCCAACGCGATCTTTTTTGTGATCTACAACTTGCTGGGAGGCGTCGTGATCCTGACCGTATTCATCAGGTGAGGGAACACGTGATGTGGTCCTCGTGATGTGCTCATTCGGATGCATAGCATCATCATCGAGAATTTCTCGTCGCGAACCGGATATTCACTCTTAACGCAACCCCAACGAGAGTGGATCGATTTGCAGAAGCTGATCAAGCGGCTGAGGCCATCTAAGCGACCCAAGATTCGGCCTAGTTTCCCGTTTCGAGCTTGGTGCTACGACCGGGCGATTCACAAACACGGGTGGTGGTCGAGGATGATGACCTTTCTCTTTGCGGTCCAGATAATCGTGTTGATGTCTGTCTTCATTTCATCTGTCCTGGTGGACTTGTGTGACACTTCTTTTAGGACCGAAACATATCCGACGCAAACCGTCTACCATTGGCAAGGTAGGCATTTCTTTCATGCATCATTTGTTTCGCGTCGCTTAAAAGTTTTCTTCAGATGGATGCTCGACCGTCATTTCCATGATATACGTAGTGGATACGACCATACGATTGTATGGTCTCGGATGGCGTGCCTTCCGTGCCAACGGCTGGAACCTCTTTGATGTCATCGTGGCATATGGCAGTTTCATTACGACGGTCGTTGGCCACTTTTATCCCGATCCCTACTACGTCGGGCTTTTGCGAAAGTTGTTCCTGGTCTGCACCACGTTCAAGCTTGTTCAGAGACTGGATTCTCTGAATCAACTTTTCAAGACCGGGATGTGCGTGCTTGTTCTCGGTCGTCGCGTCTCTCACTCATCCACCGATGGGGCTCTGTCGCAGCGCCAGCTTGCCCGTGATTTTGAACCTGGTGGCCTTATGGCTCACGTTCTTCCTCTTCTTTGCCATCATGTTCATGGAGGTGTTTGGGCTGACGAAGTGGTACTCGGGAGAGAACAGCTATCAAAACTACCAAACGATGGGCGCGGCGCTCCTCATGCTACTTTTCATGAGTACTGGGTGAGTGTTGTGCCAGGCTGTCGAACGACTGTTGATCCCGTCCGCGCGACAGGGAGGGCTGGAATCAGTTCATGCACGACTAGTAAGTCTTTCTGCGAGAGAAGGTGTTCTCGATGGACGCTGATGGTGTGTACAGTACACTTGGATATCCGCGCTGTACGCAAGTATCTAGTGATGGCGTCCATCAAACGGATTGCGGTAGTACTGCATGGGCGTACTCGATGTACATTGCTTGGAACTTGCTTAGCATGGTAAGGAAAACACGTCATAGCACCTTCCCCACGTCGTGATAATTGCCATTTCCAGTATATCTTTGTCAATATGTTCACTGGTGTGGTTGTGCAAAACTTTTCATACGTTTTCCAGTCCACGGGGGGCATCTTGAAGTCGATCACACGACAAGAGATACGTGCGTTCAAGAAAGCCTGGGCTGAATTCGCGGATCCGAACACAGGTCTGCTGGAGCGTCCCAAGCTCGTTCCGTTCCTTGCCGTGCGTCGTCTCCAGTTCGTCTCGTCATCCGTGCCTCATCGTCGCCGTGCAGAAGCTCAGCGGCGTCTTTGAAGTACGGGTGTATCCGCCCCAGTACTCCACGTCGGCTCTTCTGGCGGCCTGCCGAGACAAGTCGAGGAGGGACACCGCGACGGGCGGGGTCAACGTTCGCAAGCTGAACCGGCTGCTCAACAAGGTTGATTTTGGTGCGATCCGGAAGCGACGGGCGGTGTACATGCGCATTTACCACGAGGCGAACATGATGTATTATCGAGGCAAGGGAATCGCGTTCCGGGACATGCTCGTGCTGCTGGCGCATCATAAGCTAATCGACGATCAGGAGGCGCTGAGGTAAGCATGTGTTGCTCGCTGAGCGAGTGGGTTAAGCTGACGTTCGGCGGTTCGATGTGCCAGTCTGAAGGAACTCGCGGTGAGAGAGGAGACGCTCAAGTTGGTAGCGGACCTTGTAGGGCTGGACAAGGTACGGTCGCAATTGCGGATGATGTATCTGCGCCGGGAATTTCTCCACGAACGTGACAAGACGTCTCAGGGTATGTCTCCGTCTCCGCCTGTCCTTGTTTCGCACGCACCGACGACAATGATGATGGGGGTTTAGAGATACCGACAATCTTGATTAACGCGACGCTGGGGACCCCACCTAGGATGTCGGTGTCGAAGGATATCGTTTCCCCCGGAAGCTATCGTGGATGGCTATCGGAGCACGGGTCGACGAGTCCTACAAGCTCGCCAGGGGCTTTGTTGCCATCCCCCGAGTTGGCGGTAAGGGAACGATCCGTGAGGGATGCGGTGCGTGGGGGGCAGTCCACAGATGGGTGCGTGTTGTCTATAGATGTGGGCCAGGGATCCCGGTGCGTTGCGCTGCGTTGCGCGTCATACGTTGAGTTTGGTCTCATTCGTTCCTTAGGGGGAGTCATGGCGACTCGCCACACGACCCTGGTGATAGCGTCCGCTCCCCGACGACGCGACGTTCCGGAGGTAAGTTGAAATTCAGGATTGTGGATCTCTTCTTTTAACGTGTGACTCTTTGCAACCCCAGAAGCAATGACGCTAGAAACCACTCCAGAGAATATCGAAACATGAAATTACTCTACATTACCGAACTAACTATGCACACACGAGCCTACCTATGGACCGATGGCACTAGCTACCCTTACACTTTATATAACGCAACGGTTCTGTAAGATTTTAGATATTGAAGCAAGGGATACGGAGATGGGCTATTTGGGTACTAACCTGACTTGTTGGTGCGTGTGATGTGAGCGTGTGAGGATGTTTACTAATCGAGTGGAAGAGAGTTGAGTGTTAGACAGAGAAGATGGGAGATGACAGGCAGGAGCTGTTATTATTAGTCCCTCACTTAAATACTACTTGTACTCTATTGATTTTTCAAGCTCACATATTTGTAGTGTAAGCTGAGATGGGGGTGAGCTGTATACTAGTATGATGCTCTGTTATGACATCAGGAAACAGTGAGGAAGCTGCTATAACCAGGCAAGTATTACAAATAAATGCAATGCTGACATAATAAGGTAATGTCAAACCAAGAACTATCAGCACTTACAAGGATGGCAGCAGAAAGGGAATCATATGAACACAATGTAAAAGGAAGGTGTATGAATAATAATACCATCTCTGTCCTGATGTAGTTGGTGAACAATTAGAAGTGAAGATCAGCACTCAGGCAGAATGAGTTGGATATTGTCAAGCTTGTTGTATTATGACAAAGACTGTGAGGAAGCTGTGATAACCTTACAAATGTTACATCACAAAAATGTTTAATTTCCAATTTTGGTTGATAGTGTTGGTGGTGGTGTGATCATGAAACTGGTCATTGATAGATGTTGAGCATACAACCCAATGTCACTAGTATGTCAATCAACTCCATGGGCATAGCTGCACTAGGATATATTCCAATACATCAGAGTCCCATATTGTCAAGTCCTGGTTCTCTGAGGGTGAATCCAATGGAGGTCCAAGGCTTCAGGGGTGAAAGAGCAGAGGTGGGGATGGAGGTGGATCAGAGATCTGACAGAGGTAATGGGACAGAGGGGTTAGGATGTTGGTGCAGGACTTATGTGTCACGCTGCTGTACAATCCCATGTCCTAGTATTTAGAGAGAGAGGGAGGGAAGGGGGTTCAGATGAGAGGAGGGTGTTGGAATTCAAGGTGTTTTATGTTGAGACATTAACTTGTACTCACCACCTTGACAGGCTAGTCACATGATTTGTCATGTGACTTATGACATAATGGTTCTAGACCATGTCATGTGATTAACTAAGCCATTAATGCTATTCAGATTACTCTGTATGGCATCTATGATGTCATAGATAAGAGTCCTTTTTACCATTGGATAGCTGACTGATACTGTTTTATATATTTGAAATAAAGGGTTGAGGGTCAGCCCAGTTTATCTAAAAACCCCCATATGGATTTCCTTTCTATCCATATGCAGGTATCAGATCTAGATAAGGGAGCTAGATCTGATGACCATTTCCATTCCTAAATATGATGACACATACCATATTTAGATGACTTACCTTTTATGGTTTTCCATAGAACTTTCCTGGGACTTACCAGCATGGGGAATCCCCTATTACCATTTGTAGTAGGAGACCAACCAAACTGATACAAACAGTTGGTTGGATATATAAAGGGACCCTTATGGCCCTTTCTAATTTAACCACTTATCCATATCGGATTCAGCTGTACCACAGCAGGAGACTTCCACACCTAGGCTCTTCAGCACACTCTATCCAAGTGACCTCATCACCTAGCCCTGCTACAGCCCTTGCTATGCAATCTCTAACTGCATATACTAGTGAGTTGTGCCACTAGTTTATTCCCTTGCCCAACTGTGCTATTGGAGTTGTTGCTGGGTTTTGTATAGCACCCACTTCACTTCCAATAGGTTATGAGCCCTGCTTAGAGGGTTCTATTCATTTAGTAACTTAAACTGACCTCTCTGTGTTCTCGAGTCAAGTCAGCTCCTCAAACAAAAATGTCTACCTCTTTGTGTGCAGTTCAAGAGATTGCTCTTGGATTCATTGAGGTCTTCCAAATAATGATGGCTGCTTTTGCAATGTCACTCAGAAACCCTGATTTTGCTTCTGAGGGCTTCTTTGTGTTTGTTTGGACCATTGGGGTTTTGTTTTTGAAGTTTGATGAGTGCTCCTGGACTCTACTTCTTCAACAAGTAGAAGACGACGATACTGAAAGAGTCTTACAGATTGCTCTTATCAGACATCCACTCCAAAGCATAAGTAATACTTGTCCTTCAATCCCTTCCATCAACACACCTCTGGGCCTGGTTACTCCACCACCTGAGGATAGCCCTATTGTTACGATTTGCCCTAAGCTGCCAGTATCACACTCGATGGACTTAGACATATTTACACTTTGACAAGCACGTGACCGTGAGACTTAGCACATGACTGGTTCACGTGACGACCGGCTTTGGAGGGATCCGAGCTGTCCGGATGTCAGGCACGCACGTGGTAGGGGCCTAGATCCTTATCTGCCTCGAGTATTTAATTACCGCGCCTCGTGGCGCTTGTCTTTGATCGCCGTGCCTCATGGCACTAACGCCGCACCTCATGGTGCTCTAGACCGCCTCATGCAGGCACAGTCTCCCACGAGATGTCATTATGATATCATTCTCTCTCACGTTATGTCATACCTATGTAGATAACGCACGGACCAGTAGTCAATATGTACAAACATGTCCCTATGATATATATACGTGAATGATACCGCCCAAGGACCTCAGTTAAGTCCTTGTGGCTATTCCCCTCAATCTTGACTCCTATAAGCCTAGTGAACAGAGTAGCCTGAGCCACGTCTAAGTACTGGTTTTGGGTTGCGCTACATTAGGACTTAACTCCCTTCCGCTCACCCTACTCTATCGCGCCTGGCAGAGCCTATCTGCTAAAACATAGCCGGACCCGAGGCTTATACGGGACTTTCTTCTTCGTTGGGCACCCCCTTCATTTTTAAGTAGCCACTCTCTATACGAGAGGATAGACTCTTAGCGACTTAATCGCGGAGTAGTCCGTAGCCTCAAGAGGCTTTAAAGTGTTTAAACACCGCGGCACCACCCCCTTTTCTCTTCCATTGCCGAAAGGCGTGTCCACGTGAGGCACATTTGTTCTAGTCTACTTAGTACCGATCACAGCTGGTGCAAGAGCGGTCTTGTGCCCACCAGTTGTTGATTTACGAACCGAGTCAGGAAGGCTATTGGCCTGATCGGAATATCGGTCGAGTGTGACTAGCCCTCCCGATCTTAGTTTACAAAGGATGCTCAGGGTTGCCCACCCTACCCAAACTCTCGACTGGGAAGCCGGTCAAATACAAGTACGAATCAAGGACGAACCGGTAGACGAACCGGAATACGAATTCGACCCCAACGACCAAGTAACGGTCAAAGTCGAAGAAGAGGAAATAGACCTCGCTCTTCTCGAGCCACTCCCACTCCCCAACACCCAGGCCTTCTTTCCTGCGGAACGTCGATACGAATACACCCCCCCTGTGGTAAAGAAACAGGCAAGGTTCGACTTAGGGGCCAACGGGCAACTAGTCCAACATTTCTACATACCCTGCGCCAAACCGTACGGCGCACCAAGAAGACTCCAAAGGGAGCAAACAAGGAAGTCGCTTAGAGAAAAGCGCAATAGGCCATACGATCCAAGGCCAAAGGTTCTAAGTAGGAAGTAGTCAGTACTACTTAGACAACATTTCACAATCGTCAGACTCCCTTCCGCCCTCTCCAAAAAGAATGGATTACGGGCAACAAATCTTAGACTTGCAGGTCCTGCTGGCAGGACTTCAAACTCAATTGGCCATAGCAAAAGCCCGAGCTGCCGCCGCAGAAGCCAAGGCGAATGCCGCCGAAGCATCGGCACGAGGACCTCGTACGGAGGTCAAGGTGACGAAAAAGGTGGACCCGATCCCAGATCCGGGGTCTTTCAACAGTGACTACTCCCGTTTTGACGAGTGGTGGATCAAAATGCAGGTGTACCTGCAAATGAACCAGGAGACCTTCTCCTCAAAAAAGGAAGTCACCCTTGCGGTCTTGTCTCGGATCGGCTCGGGGAAAGAAGGAGACAAAAACGGAGCGGGCGAATGGGCCCGTTACCACATAGAGACAAAGCTCACCTCAAACGAATGGTGGGCAGTAAAAGACTTGGAGCAGGAGCTTTCCCACCGCTTCAGGTCAGCAACAAGACAGGGAAAGGCCCTGAGGGATCTCCAAACCCTCAGACAAGGAACAAGGCAGACTGAGGCCTTCTTAACTCAGTGGGAAACTCTGTACCGACAATCCAGTATAGATGAGGTGATGGGCATCCACCTCTTAGTTAAAAATGCCCGAGAGGAGATTGTACGACACATCTCCCTCAATCTTCACGGGGATGACGCCCCCACCAACCTCGCTGATTGGATCGGCCAAGTAAGGAACGTTGGAAACGCATTCGAACAATTTGAGCTAGCTTGCCGCTCAAACAATAAGTGGAGCAACAATGCGGCCGTCGGACCGTCCAACCGGCGTGACCCTAACGCGATGGACATCGACGCTGCCCGAAAGGGTAAGTGTTTAAACTGCGGGGGCGACCACTTCGTCAAGGACTGCAAGAAGGCTAAAACGCCTTGTAGCGAATGTAAGTTCCTTGGGGGAGGGCATCGCAAGGATTGCTCAAAACGAAGCAAACCTCGCAAGACTCGCACTGCTCAAAAGGAGAGTGGTGACGACAGCGACTCGGACCACGAAAGTCATAATGTCCGAGCTAGCTGCAAAGGGAAGGCTAGAGAGAACCCAAAATCCATAAATGAAATGGGTTTTGAAGAGGCGAAAGCCTACTTTACAGACGTCTTGAACGCCAAGGCAAAAGAAGCCAAAGTGGGAAAAGAATAGGGCACATAACCAATCAGGGTGGTTGTGTTGCCAAGGACTATTTTGGACACATTAAAATAGAAAAACCCAAAAACACATACTTCGATGTACTACTAACCGATGAAGAATCGGTAACTTATTTCGACAATATCACCGAAGCCACGACTCAGGAAGAGCCTGAGCGCGCCAGACGGGAATCTGGGCTTAATTTGGCTAAGAAAACCAAAAAAATATTTACAAAAGAAATCCCTGATAGGATCGTCATCCGCTCCGTGACGAACACCGAAATACGCTTAGGAGTACAGGTGGCGCCGGCCACGCAAAAGAAACGGATGATGAGCGAAGAAGCTCTCCTTGATAGTGGAGCCAATGGGATCTTCATCAATCGAGCATGGGCGGAGGCGAATAGAATTCCCATGACTAAGTTACAACGACCAATCCCCGTATTCAACGTAGACGGGACCAAAAACAGTGCTGGGAACATTACGCACACCGCCGCTCTTATCATAGATTACCAGGGCCACCAAGAAAATTTGGAAGCAGAAGTAACCGATTTAGGAAAGGTTAGCATGATCCTGGGATATACTTGGCTAAGAAAGCACAACCCCAAAATAGATTGGAAAACGGGGGAAGTCAAGTTGACAAAATGTCCGCGGTCGTGTTACCTTCTGTCCGACCGGTCGGCTGCTCTCCAAACCTTGGACAATGAGGAGTTATCGAGCGCTCCACATGTGTACCATCACATTAAGAAAATGGAGGTTACACCACCTAAAAAGGTTGAAAAGACGGCAGAGGAGCTTGTACCCGAACAGTATCACAAATTCACCAAACTGTTCACCAAAAAAGCGTCCGAGCGAATGCCTATCCGACGAACGTGGGATCACACCATCGACCTGAAAGAAGGTTTCATCCCTAAAAAGGCAAAAGTGTACCCAATGTCGGTAGACGAAAAGGAAGAAGTCAAAGCATTCGTAAAGGAGCAGTTACAGTGAGCAACAAAACTGTTGCAATGCCTAACCTCAATCTGGTGTGCAAAGCACACCACAATCACATGTGGGAATTTTGCTTAGCTTTGGTGATACCAAATATAGTAGTCACTCTTGGCTACAACTCATTCCCTTATATCATGTGATTTAAATCACAGCCACATGAGATATACTCCAATTAATCAAGGGTACTCATTGCAACAGTTTTGTTGCTGACATCAAGGGTATCATAAATTAGTATGAAGTGTATCCTCCTTTGGCCTCAATCACCTCCTGAATCCTC
>JBBPKK010000090.1:0-57870 GCA_038089215.1 Tylopilus vinaceipallidus
CTGCTTACTTTTTATTATTTATACTGAGGTTCCGTCAGTCATACTGGTGGGTCTTCACTCAGAATTACAGTTCTTCTAGGTAGTGCTATATCTCGTACATTATCAAAGTAGTGCCTCATGTACTTTCCGTGTTATTAGTAGCATTTAATGGATTTCGTTGATGTTCGTATATGAGAGTGAACGACCGGTTACTAGCGCAAACGATATAGTTCCGAGTGATCAATGAATACTATCGAACAGTGCTGTTTACTATCGTAGATTATCGAACAACCTCTTTCCGATGAGATTTCGCCGTGACGATACAAGACGAGCGAAAATTTTGATTTTTCGTATTATAATATATTCCTACCATACTTTCGCCAGTGTCGCTAGCTGCGACAGTGACTATATGGGACTATATTAGTATATCGTCGTTCGCACATTTTGGTGATGGCCTATATCGAGTAACGCATGCAGCCCACAGAATTCCATTTAGGTGATTTGTCACCGGACCAGTTGTTGACAATATGTCCTGTAGGGTGTACTACTAGTAGAGGAATTGTAACCAATACGGCCATCCCTTGGCACTGGCAGGCGCCATTAAGTTGATGCCCCAGGTTTCCTTTCGATATTCTCTTGGATTGCTGTATCGAATCCATCTCACGAAGTATTGACAGCGGAAACCTTGCCTCAGAGATACTAGATGGGACTATTGTCGATCAGTGAATGAAGTTTCACCTGTTCAGGCGTCTTTGTTCTGTGTTCGGGAACCTACCCAACCTGCGTGACATGACGCGTGAACATTTTCAAAGTATTTTCATGAATCTAGCCTAGTTGCTGCTGATTTTCCGATTCATCGAACAATTTGCTTCTTGCCATCGATTCGTCCAGTATCTGTTATGCCGGATCATTCTACTAGTACATCTCGGGTACATCTCACCCAGTCTCCCGAAAAAAAAAAAACCTAGAGTGGACCGCGTGTAGTGTCCGTGCAACGATGTTCAATCCAGATCATCTACCTCCATATAGTTGTCCGTGTCCGTGTCCTGGTACTCAAAGGCTTCATCTTCGGGAACCAACCGATGAGCTTCAAAGCCTCCAGCGTCATCTTCAACGATGCTCCATCTGTCTGGTCGCGTGTTCATGTCATCCGCGATATACCGCATGTACAGCTCTCCGTTCTCGTCATCAGCACTGAGACGAATATTCCAACCAAGAAAGATGCGATTGTATGCCTCGTCGCGGGCGACCAATCCTTCGTTGTGCCGATACTCCGTGTCATATTCTTGAAGCATCCCGATCGTTACCCCGCGGCGAAGACAGTTGAGGTCGCTCTCGTCGAGCTGGTCGAAGAGGTAATCGTCCTCGTCGATTACGACAGTGGGGGGTTCCCACTGGGGATATACGTAGGCACCATCGTATGGTTCTTCCTCGCTCCCGGTACCGTAGCTGAACACCTCATCGTACCAGCTAGAGTTTTCATCATCTTCATCCAGATCTTCGTCATCGTCGTCATCCTCTCCATCAGTCGCGCCATAATCGTCAATTTCTTCATCGTCATCCGGGAAGAGACCGTCCCAAGGGTCAGAGTCATTGGAAGTCAACTCGCGACCCAGGGAAGGGCCAGTCTGAGAACCTTTCACTTTAGCGACCGCGGCTACGATGGCTTTGATTACGAAGACAGGTATGGGGCGGTGCCGTACGTTAGTACGACAGCACGGACAAGTCTTACGTCGGCGAAGCAGGTAGTTGGGATCGCTATCATCATACATTTCATCGTCGACGGCAGGTGCTTTGCGAAACCACTCTTGAAGACATGTTACACAGAGGATATGGCCACATGGTGAAAGACTGTTTGTGCTCAGGAACGGAGCAAACAAATGGCAACAATAAACCCACGCGTACGGCCGGTAGAGTAGCTCCATGCAGATTTGGCATTGGGAGTTGCTTTCGACAGTGGTGATAACCTGCGCGCCAAACCATACAGGTGTTTATCAACTAGCACGAAGGTAGGTTCGGGGACGGTCAACAAACCTCATCCAACTTCCTCGTCTTGCTCTGTATCTTCGATACTTGAGAATCTGACTCCTTCAGCTTCTGATTAGATCACATCAAGTGAGTATCGGAAGGTATTTCTGGGGACGAATCTCACTTGTCGTAAGTTATTATCCTGTTGCTTCAGCTCTTCGATAACCTGGAAAACGTTGTAATCACTCTCCAGGCAGTTGGTTTAAAATCACCTTATTTTGTTTCTTGATGGTTTTCTTGTTTTCATGAACCAACTGCAGATGGAATGAACGACATGTGTATTAGTATAGCACACTATATGCGTACCTTTTTCCAACTATCTAGCTCCCGTCTCATCTTGGAAAACTCGGCAACGGCTAGGGAGCCAGTATAGTCGACACCGACAATGCCATGTTGGTCCCTTCCCGATCCCTCAGCATCTGAGGCGCCACCCTTCGACGGTAGCTTGAATGATTCTCGAGATTTTGATCTCTCCCTCTTAATAGAAGGAGCATGAACCTCTGGGGCCCGGGACGTACTCGCGTGAGGAGCATTCTCCGTTAGATGACGAGTATGTGAACGGGGTTTTACCTTGGACTTGCGTCCACGATCAGAATTGGTATCGTCTATGGTTACAAGGAAAGATCTCGAGTTGGAGGATGAAAGATTTTGGCTTCCAGGTTTCTTTCGCTTATTCTGGTCGGCTTGGAGTGTGCGCGCCGAGTTAAACTGACTTTGATCTTGAGCTGGGGAAGGGTCAGGCGACGCAGACCCGCGCCTGCGTTGGCTAGGTAAAGGAATAGGGCCAGATATAGATAAAGGTTGGCGTCGCTGAGTGTTACTGCGACGTGATCCTCTTGCGGTAGTATTCATTAGGAGAAGAATGGGTGAATAAGCACCAATACTGCGATGCAATTCTAAAATATAAGCAGGAATGTATACAGCTCGCGTTGACTGACTTTGCAAATTACTGGGACACGGTGAACAAAGTTGCTGCTAACGTCGTGGATGTAGTGAAGGGGCAGGACAAGCGCGTAATCATTGTGCCCTTAAAAGGGATGCGACATAGCGTGACCTTTGTCACGTGATTTTATCCTTTGGTAAATCGTGAGAATAAGCTACCCTAAAAGTAATAAGGGAGGTCAGACCACCGTGACGAGTGCGCAGAGATTTGATTCGGAGACAGATGTTATGAGAGACTATATCCCGATAGATTAGGATTAACCTGGCAATGTGGTTTTCATCATCGCCATTGCCAGTTACTACCTGGAATGCTCTCCATCTCACGAGACAAATGAACAGCCCGCCAAACACTCGAAAACTACCACAACCTTCAAAGGTGATGAAAATCAAGAGAAAGGAAAGCAGAGAAAGGCTGGTGATAGCGACCACGTTGGATAGCTATTTTATTTTCTCCTCTCCTTCCACATCCTACCGAACCCATGTCTGTACTTGATTCATTGTGATTGTTATATATTTATCTAAGTTACTATGTAGCTGCCATGACGTACACACAAGAATCTACGATGTACCCAGCTACACTCCCGCACCTCAACAGTTCCTGCTCACTTTCTCGTTTTCGATATTTTCTCCTGAGCCTCACCTTTCAATTGAAATTGCGGTTGCTTCACTCCAGCAAGGTCTCCTTGGAGCCAAAGGTGACCCTAGTGTAACAAGGATCCCGGGGTTCTTGCAGATATGCAACAAATTCGTTGCGTACGCAATTTGCATTTTTCCACAGTGGGTGCCGCTTACCTCCGCTGGAGCGGAGACTAAACTTTGCGGGCGGCTACGCTTGTCCGCACTCAATTTCACCGTTCCAGATATTTCCCAAGAAGAAAACAGAATGGTGAAGAAGGCACCTACTCCCAAGCTCCGCGGACTCCCAAGAGACTCCCCAGATGTGCGGATCTCAAAGAGTTTGTCATGGGTGCTTCGCCATGGTGCAGAAAAGGCTGGTCTGAATATCCGCGAGGATGGTTACGCAATGGTTTCGGACGTGGTCAGCCTCAAATCAAAGTCATTATGTGGCGATCCACGGAGCTCACTTTGTCAGGCAGCTTTCGAACTCCATGTTCAGAGGTGTCACCTTCACTCACCTCCAGGATATCGTAAATCGTGATCAAAAGTCACGATATCACCTCCTATTCGAGCCACAAACGTCGGGGTCTATTGGCACGGACGTGTGGTGGATACGTGCTAATCAAGGCCATTCTATGAAGGTTTGGCATTTCCACCACCTTTACAGAGCCCTCTGCTCAACATCTAATCTAGAACATTGAGCTTGATCTACGCTCTATAACATCAGCTTCTGAGGTACCTATGGCTGTGCATGGCACAACACGTCAGGCATGGCAACTGATAGGTGGGTGTATCATTCTTCCGTTCCCTATCGCTCTGTTTCTGAACTTTTCTCTGATAGCTACCAATGGTTTGTCAAAGATGACGCGAAATCACATCCACCTCGCGCAAAATGTTTCAGGAAGTAACATTATCAGTGGTAGGTGTACTCTTCCTTAGTATCCAGAGACCCTCGTACACAGAAAATCCATTTCATTAAAACAGGCATGCGAAACTCGTCTCAGATACTCATCTTTGTGAATGTTCAAAAAGCTCTCGACACAGGAATCAAATTTTATCTTTCAACGAATGGTGTCATCCTCACCGAAGGAGATAGCAATGGCTTTCTGTCTCCAGCATTATTCCTACGAGTAGAAAATGCGGACCGTACCTCTGTAAAAGGATGGGAAGGAGGTGGTCCCATCATGTCGGCCACTTCTCTCTGTGCAGGTCTCGAAATTGATGATGAGGCCATGGAGGAAGAAAAGTCAATTCTACCTACCCGGTACGAGTGACGAGGAGGCTATGTATCGCTGTGTCAAATTGCAAAACTTGGCACCGGTATAAGTCACGGGGGACGTTCGGGCGGTGGGAGCTGGCACAGATGACAGGGAATTTCGTACTGAATGGCGGTGTAACGTATTGGCAAGTTCATCGGAGGGCCTGGCAAGCGTCGCTTTCCGCTCTAAGGGATGACGCGACGATGTCGGTGAACGATCACTAGTTATTGGTGCCTGATTCCGCCTAACAATGACGTAGATTCAAGGATGCCACTTCAGGAGGGAGGTGCACACTTGTGGCAGCAACGATCTCACACACATTGATAGTGCACACATGCGTCACTTCAATTTAGACGGCGAAAATCGTGTATCCTCCGCCGATGACAGGACAAAGCGAGTAGTAACGGGCATTAAATCAGGAAAAACAACCCGCTCCGAGGGGGTATAGCGCACTTTCCCTTGCCCGGTTTAATGATCGTGCTGCGAGTGTTCGTGGATGTTGCGCCAGCCCGCTGAGACACTAGGGGATAGCTGAAGGGTCACTCCCATTCAAAGATTCGTGTCTGCCAATCCAGTTCACAGTTAGCTCAACGGATGAAAAAGCAGATGCCATACCTTCAGGTGTTAATGTTGCAGAGCCACGCGTGTTGGCGAGCTTTTGAATTTCGGACATGTAACCATTCAATTCCTATAGAGTTGAGGTACAGGGGGGGGTGAATTGATCAAAGTAGAGGTGCCTACGGCGTTGTTTGGCTCAAACTGCAACCCCAGCGATATTGATTCGATGGCTTCTTCGAGTTGCCCGAGCCCTACAAATGCCTTTGCCTTCCTGAAATGGCCCTTTGGCCAGGGACGGCGGATAGCAATGACGGTCTCCGCATCAGCCAAGGCGCCGAGATAATCACCAAGCTCAAACAGGGCAGCCGATCTATTTGAGACAATGGTAGACAGTTCCTCTCGAAACACTGCTGAACTTTCCCAGGGTGGACGTTGCACCGCGATACTTGCAGCAAGATTGTACTTGGAAAGGGCCTCCTTGTGTTTATTGATTTTGTAGAGGTTCTGGCTACTGCATAAGCGGCAGAGCAAGTCAAACCATACTGCATGCGTACGTTTCCCTCGTCCTTTGTGCTCGTCACTGCTTGAGAGAGCTTTTGTTGAACAACATTCGGAGGAGGTGGGCAACGCAGATTGGGGTTGGTGACAAAAATCTTGGAAATCCGGTTGAGAGTGGTGAAGTCAACGTTGCAATCGTCGCACTTTTCGACCTTGTGCTTGCTGCAGAACGCGAACGCGTGGCCGGGGCCTCCGACAGTGAGGTTGACCGGGTGGAAGTCGGCGTCAATGCGGGCTTGCATGAGAGGGTCAGGTTGTGGTGGGGGCATCACATGTGGCGGCCGTTGGGGCTGTCCCGGTTGGGGAGGCAGCCCTGGTTGTTGCTGCAGAAGTTGAGCCATGCCAGTTGGTACGTCTGCACAAAGTCAAATAAATACGTGAGAGGTGACCGTCCAAACTGGGTATTGTTTAGTCATCAATTCCCAACTCATTTTTTTTCCTGCCGATTTGGGAATTTCGGGCTTTCCTTCTCTTCCTCCATCAACGACCACACTCCGTGCAAGAAAAAAAAGGACTTTGAAGGTTCAATCGTTCTATTCTAATATGACTAATGGAATTGTAAACGGTAACGCCGCTCTCGAGACTCAGTTTGGTTAGTTTATCTGCTTGCCCTCGATGCCAACCTTGTATTCACTCTCGATAGCTTCTCTCGGTATCAATGGGACAAAATCTACGTATGTTCCCCCCCACTTGAGAAATGCGCAGCGTGCCGTCTCTTCTCCCTCCCCCTCCCCATCTGCAAATGGGTATGTCGTATGGCGTCCTTGGTCCACCACCGCAGTTGACTAGCGCTCATTTAGGACCGGCTGGAGCGATCCACATGCATCGCCTCGCAGTGGTTATGAGTCATTGCGTGGCGGGCACAACGATAAGAGTAGATCCGGCGCTTTTGGGAATAACGCGTTTGGCTCCCCTCGTGGTGGAAATGCAACAAACGATTGGGCAGGTCGTCCCTCCACAAATGGTTGGGCCTCGAGAGAAAACCGAGCAGATGGCCCTCCGCGCGAGAATCCGGGAGCCGGTGTGTGGCGCAACGGTGCACACGTCGCTGGCTCTCACAACATACGTCTCGAGAAGGAACTTTTTGGAGACCCTTCCGATCCGTCTAAGCAGCATACTGGCATCAATTTCGAGAAATATGACGACATTCCTGTCGAAGCCACTGGTGCCGGGGTACCAGAACCCGTTACTGCCTTTACAAACCCGCCGCTAGACCCCCTTCTCCTCGAGAACATCTCCCTTGCCCGTTACACTACGCCAACTCCTGTTCAAAAGTACTCCATCCCCATTGTTGCCGCCAGTAGAGATTTAATGGCCTGTGCTCAGGTAAGTCTCTGTCTTATCTTACTGGGATGAGCGTGTGAAAGCTAACTTATAAGTGAAGACCGGCTCGGGAAAAACGGGAGGTTTCCTCTTTCCTATCCTATCTGCCTCTTTCACTTCTGGGCCCCATGTCCCCCCTGCTGAAGCACCCCAGATGGGTTACTCACGCACACGCAAAGCCTATCCCACTGCCCTGATTTTGGCTCCCACTCGTGAGCTGGTGAGCCAGATTCACGATGAGGCTCGTAAATTCGCCTATCGCTCCTGGGTTCGCCCCGCCGTTGTGTATGGAGGGGCCGATATTGGCCAACAATTGCGCCAGATCGAACGTGGTTGTGATCTCCTCAGTGCCACCCCGGGACGTCTCGTGGACTTGATCGAGCGAGGTCGTATCAGCCTGGCAAACATTCGTTATCTCGTCCTCGACGAGGCTGATCGCATGTTGGATATGGGTTTCGAGCCTCAGATTCGGCGTATCGTGCAAGGCGAAGATATGCCTGGGGTCCAAGACCGTCAGACGCTCATGTTCAGTGCAACCTTCCCACGCGACATTCAGATGCTTGCTCGTGATTTTCTCAAGGACTATATTTTCCTTTCCGTCGGGCGTGTAGGGTCCACTTCGGAGAACATCACTCAGAAGATCGAGTATGTTGAAGACCATGACAAACGATCTGTTCTCCTTGACCTCCTTGCATCCGAGCCTCCGGGTGGTCTGACTCTCGTCTTCGTTGAAACCAAGAGGATGGCGGATATGCTTTCCGACTTCCTCATGGCAAACCATCTGCCCGCCACCTCCATCCATGGTGATCGTTCCCAACGTGAACGCGAGATGGCATTGCAAACATTCCGCACAGGGCGGACACCTATTCTCGTCGCTACTGCTGTCGCCGCTCGTGGTCTCGATATCCCCAATGTAACTCATGTCATCAACTACGATCTGCCCTCTGACATCGATGATTACGTGCACCGCATCGGTCGCACTGGTCGTGCGGGTAACACAGGTGTCTCTACCGCATTCTTCAATCGCGGCAACAAAAACATTGTCAGGGACTTGGTGGAATTGCTCCGCGAAGCCAATCAAGAAATTCCCCCGTGGCTAGAGTCCGTGGTCCAGGAGACAACCTTCGGTGGTACCTACCGAGGTCGTGGTCGTGGTGGTGGCAGAGGCCGTGGCGGTAACCGCGACTACCGCCAGTCAAGTGGTACACACGGTGGAGGTGGGGGTTATGGTGGGTATAGTAGGGGAGGATACGGAGGCGGACCATCTTATGGTGGTTATGGCGGGAGCGGAAACAACTATGGCAACGGTGGATCCAGCTGGTGGTGAAAAAAAACCTTTGGCAATAATCAATCCCGTCGTCCTTCACCAATGCGCCGTCCTTCAAAGTTATTATTGATCCGGGTCCGTGAAAACAATATTTAATAAACCGGACTCTCACCTTATCCTTGCTGTCTGTTTCTCGCTCTCTCAGAATCACTCGGACCCTTGCGCTGCTCTTACGAATCGATTTGTCTCGTCCCAACTGCTCATCATGAAGATTGCGGTCTCCACTATCCCGCTTGCAATTCTAGTGCCATCCGGCGCGTTTGTCTTCTCATATTCTACACTTTCCTTGCCCTCACACGCCACCATCCCCTCAAATTGTTCGTATTATAGATAGACGTAAACGCAGGCCGTAGACCATGAGCAGCTACACATCCTATCCCTAATGTCGGTCTTCCGTTTCGCGATACCCCATCATTTATTGGCATTGCGATGCGCAAGTCGGACATTATTTTGATATCCCTTCATAGCATCACGAGACACTATTAACTGTTAGAGCATCGCATATCCTGTACCGTACTCCTTTTTCTTATTCGATGGCATCACTCCTAGACCTGTAAACTCGGTGAGGGCCTGGAATATCATCCTGCGCTTTTTCCACTAGTGGCATCCTGATCTCACGACAAAGCCAAGACACATCGTTGCCAGCTCTGGCTACACGTCAGCCTGACTTCGCTTTTCCAGGTGGATCAGCTCGTCCCTGCCTTGAAAAACCTCTTTGCAACGATGCATCACCCAGGCTCTTCACCCACTGTGGATGCACCTGGGTTTCCGCCATTGACTCAGAGGAGGCTCAAACCATTACCTAGACGCAGGCGCACATCTGACGTGGTTGCACACCTCTCTGAACCAGGCGGCCTTATTCAGCCCATGGCCGACCTCCTTGGTGGTGCAGCAGAAGAACTCATCGCACGTGCCGACTCCCTTTCATCTCAGATGGCCCTGCAGTCCTATTATTCGTCCGTGCTTGGCAGTGGCGATATCACACGGGGCGTTGAGAGCGAAGTTCTTGACGGGAATCTTTCGGGATCTCTCTCTCGGACCTTCGACTTATCTGCTGTTTACCAACGATTTGCAGAGGGACTGGGATCCGGCAAGCAAGACGAGGATCATAGCGAAGGTGATTCCGCGGACCATCTGCAACAACCTGGAAATATGAAGAAGAGGAAAGTTCCGGCGAATATGTCTGGGTCTGCAAATGGGAGGGAGGTGAGCCTGCCACTCAGCGTCGAAGAAGAGATAGGCGATATGCCGTCGACGGGGAGACCGGATCTCGATATTCTCGTCACTCCACCCTCTTCCGTCACCCAGCTACCGAGGAAAGGCAAGATTAGTCCATCGACACTCGCAGGCTTACAACACAAGGAGCTGCTCAAGCACAGAAAGCGCCAGCTTGCAGCTGTTCTTGGTGCCTTGTCGCTTGGAGATGTGCTTGCGCTTGATCAGGCACTTTCCACACATCTACCCTTCGTTAGCTCCATGTTCAGCTCCGATGCTGCTCTGCAGAAAGCACGCCTCTCTCGCCGACAAGGTCCTCGTCTGGCACGTGCGGCAGCGGAGCAAGCATCCGCTTGCAGAGCCACCCAAAAGGGTCGTTCATTCCCGACTGCACAGTTCACGTTTACGTTTCCCAGTGCGAGTGAGTTATGATCTCGTGCTCCATGTTGATGCTAGAATTTGATCATTACGGGTTTTATCTCAGCCACTGATCGCCTCATTACAACAAAAGAGGAGGTACTTGCACTCCGTTCACGCTTTGAAACCGAGCTCGCACGACAAGCAGCAAGAGCCGCTAAAGCTGCTAAGGAAGCCAGACAAGCTGCCCTAGCCGCCAGCAGAGCACCTCGGACAAAACAGTCGAGCAAGATCCGATCCCACCTGCCAGGGGTTGACCGATCTGCGGACCCTTCGGATTTGTCTCCATCAGGAAAAGGTCGTGGAAGCAAGAAGAAAAAGTGTAATGCACTCGCTATTGCGTCAAACCCGCACCACCGCAACAATTACGTCCCTTCCCGTCTTCCCTCGGACCACGTGAACCCAGCTCAGGCCACCCTAAACGCGCAAAACTCGCTCGGTCCTCAACCCCTCCGATTTTTGTCTACAGAACTCCCTCGTCGACACAAAAAGGAGAATGTCGCTCCCAAAACACAGATAGTTGATCCTGCAGACGAGTGGATTTGTCCGCGTTGCGAATACTCGCTGTTTTACGGAGATGAGTCTGAGTATCGTCGTGCGATTCGGGACCGCAGACAAATTCTTCGGCGACGAAGGCGAGCACAGGAACGTGCTGCGGGTGGACTCGGCTCCACGAAAAACCCTAGCAAACCAAAAGTGAACGACGAAAATGACAGTAAGGGTGACCAATCAGCCGTCCGAAGCATTGCTGGGGTGGGCACGTCGAGTGAGCTGGGAGAGGGGGCAGACGATAGGAGGGCCAAGGGACAGGATCAGTTACAATCGGGATAACGTGCTGCTAACCGTCCGCCCGTTCGTTTCTTATACACGCCACTGCTATGAAGGAGTCGCAATTGTCATTATCGCATCGACATCTTACATTTTTATCTAATAGACGGACATTTGGAGAGGATGAATTCAGGCATGTTGGTCATATCTGGCAATTTGGTCGAGAAGCGCTGTCTTTGGTTTGCTACTAGGTCATTCCCAGAGGCCGCATCATAATTAACTTCTGTCGACCGGCTGCCTGCAGCGCGGCTTCCTCGCGAGTTCTATAAGGAGCTGAGTTGATCAAGGGTAACACCCGGCGGTGTGAGCATTCGAATTGAGGCGAGATTGGATGATAGAGTCCCGCTCGTCTTTAATGAATGCCCTTAGGACCTGAATTGACTGGCAATCAATTTCAAGTAATAATCAGCCTCCGACCCCGCTGGCACCGTCACCTTGTCAAGTTGCATCCTAGCCGTTGGCATCTGACAGCGGAACCAAATACTTTTAGCTTGTGTGCAAGTGCCTCAGCGTGCTCGTGGCTCTTTTCGCTAATCTTTGATGCTGTTCACATAACCGATAGCCACCGCTGGAAGCCCACCAGCCCAGCCCCGAGGCTCCTACACTGTGCCGTAAAATGTGAGAATCTGGTCGTCTGGCTCTGACACGACGCGGCAGGTCTCTTTCCGCGCATCCGTGCGCTGGCGTGCACCAAGTCTCCGCAGCCATATCGGCCGCGAGGAGCGGCACCGCTTGCTGTCCGGGTTCATCGTTGCGTGCCAAAGCTAATCATTAACGCCCTTCGATGCTGATCTCTTCTCACTCATCGTTCATTTCGGATTTATAGCTAGCCTCGTGCCCAGCATCCCAGAAACTCCTAACACGGGTTTGTGTTCCGAGTTTGCACACACCTCTCTTGTCCCTGCGATATCTCCACCCATAAAAGCGCGTTCGGCCGCCGTGTCCCCAGTAACAATCCACCCCTGCATCTTACAGGCCACATGTATCATCACCAGCATACCGGTTCCTCTTATGACTACCCGTCATATTCCAACACCTCATTCGAGCATACTACGCCCCCTGCCCAGCCTTCGGGGCGGGCGGTACGCTCAAACACGTCTCAAACTCAGTCCCCGCAACAGCAGCCGAGTTTCCAACCATCACCTTCATATACCTCCTCTCAAACCACCACCTACCCATCGGCGCCGTACAGCATCTCTTCCGCCCATGCCCAACAGTGGCAGCAGGAATCTTGGGCATCTCAGCAATACGCACAACCTTTTACTTCCCAGTCGATGCAAGCGGAAATGACATACACCTCCACTGCCCCTCGACCAGATGCCCCTCCCCCAGTATCCACCCCTGATACGCGTGGCTTCCCCCCAAGCAGTCTACCGCCACCCCACGAACCGCGAAGGCAGGACAGCGGCTATTCGCAATCGCTTCCTACCTCGTCGCACAATTCCTCTCCGCCGCGGACTAGACGGAGGGAGAAGGACTCACCGGCGATTGCCCTCGCTGCCGCCACAGGATCTGGCACAGATTTTGCCAAGGTGATCTCAAACAATTCTCTCAGGCTTACATTACCGACAGTTCGTCTTCCACAGATGCAGGATTCTTACAGACTTATCATGGATAACGCAAACAGTATGATAGTGGGCGGAGGGCTCACCGCCTCCCGGCTGCCGCCGGTGGAGAGTATAGAGCGCATGTTGCAGTCCGCGAACTACGGCGTGCAGGTGCTTCAATCCGCGATCACGCAATCAAACACCGATGTTCGCCCTACGACAAGTGTTGCCGACAAGGACGTACCGGCGTCAAAACGACAGGTAAAGTAGCGCCGCGGGTGCAATTTGGGAACACATCGTGTCGACACTGATCATCCGTTTTTTCTTTTATTTTTTCTTTAAAAATATTATTATTTCTCCGCTTGGCGTGCAGAAGGGAGACGAGCATACACAAGAAGGTCAAACATGTCTCGGATGCAACGCGACATCAACGCCAGAATGGCGTCGTGGGCCACTCGGTAAGCGCGCTCTGGTCGTTTTATCCCCGGTTGCATGTGCACTGACGGTATAACCAAAGGCCCGAGAACGCTGTGTAACGCTTGTGGCCTCGTGTATGCCAAACTCGTACGTCACTCCAAAGATCTTCACATGAACCTGCTGCACTCTCTGACGTCTGTTTTTCCATTCTTGCAGTTGAAAAAGAGGGCGCGAGGAGAAGCACGGTCGCGCGCCGGCGACAATGGAGGTCAGAGTTCACAGCACACCATGGAGGAAACAAATGCATTGTCTAGCGGAGGAAGCGAAGACGAAGACTCCTATGGGTCGCAGGACCGTAGGAGCGACTTCGGAGACCATGGGAGGAGGGGGTAGGATTACTTCCGTAAGATTTGTCAGCGAGCTCGTGGGTTTTCGTGCCCTGCGGAAGCTGGCCCCTAACGGTGATTATGGACTCGATTGTGTACCGTACGTGAGGAGGTGCTGCGATTAACTTTAAATGCTACACGGATATGATAGAATGCATGGTGTGTCCCGATAGCCAACGAGTGATCCTTCTGCATACATTCCGGGGCTACACAGCCCAGTCTTTTTCAAAGCTTATCGGGGCGATCTCCGCAGGATCAGGCACTTTAAGGAAAAAGCCAAGTTCCGGTATCCCGGTAGTAGCCACCTGACTTAAATCGGAAATCTAACCTTGAAGACATATCATTTCGCGTACGTAAGCCATTCAGTCCGGCATGGCAAAGACCCTGTCGCAGCCTCGTGATTGGGTATCGTTGATAGACAAGAGGGTGGTGAAACACCCAGAAAAGGCATATCAGGAATTGTGACCATCTCAGGGCAAGCCAAGTTCGAAAACGGGGAAAAGTCACCTATGAACAAAGTTAAGTTGCGAACAAGAGATATAGGGCAAGCACCGAGGACGTCATAACCCTGATTTATTTAAACGCACAAATGAGCAAATGGACCAAGGGATTTGAAAGACGTACTTCAGGCCCAGCAAGGACGCACGGGTATCGATTACTCGGCTGTCAGATGACCCGAGAGAAGCAAGGTGGAATATGAAGCTCATCAAGAATAATCCTTGTACCGTCTGTCTCAGTACCGTCGTGCCCGGGCCATTGCACTCCTGGGGAGGCGCAGTTGGCCACATGCAAAAGCGGCGAGGTTGGCTCAAGCTCGTTTCGTAGCAAATGATGGTGGCGCCGCAGACTGTTTTAGCAGAGCATAAGGTGAATCATGCCTTTGCATCCTGGTTTTCCCCGTCGAGAAAAGGCGAGGCGTGCTGCGCGCAGCAAGCGAGCATGGATACGTATGCTTTTGGGCTATAGGATCAGTTATGAACGCCGCGCGCACAAGGATAGCCGCCAGCCGGGTCACATTAGCATGCAACCATCAGGTGGTGCTCGATGCTGCCCCGCCATCCCACCGCAATCGCACATGTACCTTGGAGGGCTTCTGGAAGTCCGTACATTCCGGCAATTCAATATCCGCTCAGTCGAGGTTCTGGCGCTCCACTGGCAATCGGAAACTGAGGAAGCTTGCCGCATCCTCTTCAAGTAGTTCGCTACCACACATGAATTCGAATTGGTAAGGCCACAGCGCGGTTGTCATCAAACTGGTCTTGTCTGTGTTTGGAACCTAAAGCCAATGTGAATTGCAACAATCTATAAGGAACATCATAGATTGATGCATGTGTCAGGTGTCTAGACTGCCCCATATATTGGCAGAGTGAATGCCACGAACCCTTGGAGTGCATAACGACTCTCCAGCCCTGATCCCATGAGCGACCACAAAGAGGGGTAACGTGAGGCTGTCCTAGGGGAATGAAAAATTATGTTGTCCAGCCTGTGCGGACCTTTGTCAAATGAGGTACGTGAGGCGACATCCTTCCAGGTTGCTTGCGGACCTGTCAGCTTCACTTGATTTCCGCTGTTGCAAATAATATGTAGTTTCCACGTTACGTTACCGTTTTTTTCCCTCTTTCCCCCGAATTTCCGTCAATGACAGCCACTATGTAGCCCGACTGCAAGATAGAATTTTTGCGCGTCGTAGGTCTGCCAGGCTGCCGTCAAAAAAACATCATAATGCATGTTCCTGGCCAAGCGGTGGCCCAAGGGACCATTCCCCAGTCACGACATCGTCATGCTAGGAATCCTCGGCTATGAGCAAAATGTGACCACTTCACTCAGCGCCACGACGCAATTCAAGTACGACTGATGAATGGTCAAAGTGAGCAGCGAGTAATCGAAAGCTACATGTTGCCTACCAAGTGATTCGTAGAATTGTACCAAGGTTGAGGGTCGATTCGCTTGTTCTAGTGGTCCCACTAAAGCGGGCGGTACCGTGACACCACTCGTCAAGCAGAATCTATGGACAGCGTTGCGAGGCTGATCAAGATCCACTGCACTTGTCCCGCCAGCTTGCGTTAAGGCGTATTGTGGCAATAAAGATGGGGCAAGCTATGTAAGTGGGGACGATGTCCAAGTCTAGACTTGGCCAGTACTAGCGGCGAAGTCGCTGAACAGTCAAAGTTCGGCAGCGCTTCAGATCTCAAGCGCATTTAATCTTTTTTGGACGAGGCTCACTTGTTCCCGATCCTTGAAAACCTAGTTTGAGAGAATGCAGGCTAACTTGCAGCTGTCAATCACGGAATTCAGTAACATTGTACGTAGCTATTGTCGTTATAAAAATCTTTCTGAGAACTTCCCGACTGCATCCCTTGGGCTGCTGACTCATTCGCGGGGTACTCGGTCCCCATACGCATATGAAATCCAGCATTGCGCCGGCTCCACCCTGAATGATGACCTTTGCACCGTGCCGTATAAGATGCCAACTGTGGCCAATGCGGCCATCGGGTCACGGTCCTGGGGTAGCGAAGATGGATAAAGCCGATGCGATTGAAGGCAGGTACTCGATGTATTTCTAAACTTCCTCAATTTTGTCGTCATTGGAGTCTTCATGCTCTCCTCGGGTAGCTGTTTGGTCCATTTGATCGCCGCTAGTCCCGGGACCCTCCGTGCCCTTTATCAGTTGCACCAAACGTTCCATGTGTTCGGACACCTTGACCACATCTCGCTCAAGAACAGTTCCACTGAATAAAGAAGCATGGAGTACCTTTTCAACCGTTTCCTCCAAGTGCGCTGTGCGAACGATTTCATATACACCGTTGTCTCGCAAAAAATCGCGGCCCCAACGAGTGGTGCACACCAAAAGCAGCGTTTCAACATGGGTGAGGCGTAGCGCTGGGTCTTGCTCCCTCTTTTTGGTTGGAGGTAAGAACTGCAAAGCCGAGGGTAGTTTATCTTGTTCCTGGCAATGATAATAAGCAATATACGCTTATGTGGCGTGAAACCTCACCTCCAGATCTATTTCGTCTGGACCAGCCAGCGGGAGCAGAATATATGACAGAGCATCAATGCCTGGTGCAACTGCATTGGATGGTGATACAGCGACCTCATCAGTATCGGGTGACAATATAGCTTGATGGGCGGGAGCATGAAAAGCGCAGTTCCTTGGGATTGTTAACTGAATCTAGGGTCCATAGCCAGACTCACTTGATCGTAGAAGCCACGCCGCCTCTCCGGATCATATCTTTATGTTCAGTGAACGGGACGAGTTTGGAAAGTGGATATTCGACTGTGCTCCCAGGTTTGATTACATCCTTGGATCTCGGAGTTAAAAAGAAAAGCCTCCCCATTGGCGACTGCAATGATATAGAGATTATATGAGACGGCGGCATCACAAGAAATGATCCCTTCATAGCCACTTACTGCGCTGATATTTGCAAACACGCTCGCTAAGAAATGAAGGTCTCCTCTTCGTATTGGCACCCAGTTGGGATCGGAATTCAAAGATGCACCTTGGACGAAGGCATCGACAAGAAGGGACAATGCATGGACTTGTTGTGGGTCTACCTGTGGGTACGGCACGGGCGCGGAACATGTGCTCGACCTTGATAGTACTGGGTGGTATGGTGTGGGGGAAGTAGTTGAAGGCAACGGGATAACCTCGATTTGTAAGGACAACAGAGCAGCACATGCAGAGGAGGAGCTTGTAAGATTGGATAAAAGCATCGATGCCAGATCCGCGAGAACTGCATCCGGATTCTGCCAATGACAATGAGATCTGCGGAACCATTGACGGGGAGAAGAGGGCGACATACCAGAATGTATGAAACCAGGAAAGCGAGGAACGTTGTTTCGGTTAAGAAGGGTACCAGAAGCGGCGAATCTGAGAGATTCACTAGTGCGCGAAAAGCATCGTGCGCGACAGCCTGTCGTTTGCGTCATGCGAACAATCTAATTAGCGTGGTGAGGTTCGAACCAGTTGATCCCGACAAAGCAGCTTCAGATCGCGTATGATTTCCGTCTCTCGATGTTCCTGCGACCCCGCCCCCTGGAGTCCTTGGAAGAAGATGCTGCGATGTGGGGATCCATTGGGGGTTTGCCCAAGAAGGTTGGAGAGTGCTATCTGACGCACTGAAGGGTTTCTGTCCCTCAGAAAAGGCTGTAACTACGGAAACCATCAGTTCTGGGCTGCACGATATGCGTTCTGTAAACCTGACCTCTCTGAGCTGGTCTTCCATACGTCAATGATGATCTCACCCGGAATTCATTATTTTCCCACGAGTGTTTAACATTTGGCTGCTTACATAATATACATGGAAGTCGTCACTTCCGCTAGTGGTCGAAGCTAATTAACGCGTCTATCGACGGACACTCCTGGCTCAGTAGCGGGCCCTGGGTTGCTTACCTTTTGACATTCGCAGGTGCACTGCGCTTCAGACGGGGTGTTTGACGCTGTCATCCTTTGCAAAGCTCGGCATTCGCGACGACGACTTGGGCGCCGGCATGACAGGCTACAATATTACACGCTGCGCGGAAGAGCTGTTAGACAAGTACGAGTCTAACCCACCATCTTTCACCATCCACCTCTATCCGGATCACTGGACACTTAACAATGGCCCAAAGTTTCTCTACAATAACCCTGTCGCTGTAAGCTCGGATTAACTGGACGACTCTTCGCACTCATCATTCTCCTCTAGTCTTTATTGGATGATGTACGAGCACACCGTATACCAGTGGACTATCTTGAACTGTTCGATTCCGTTCATGTGCCTTTCTATGACGGTAAGCCGTCGCAATACTATGATCTTGCCAGATGGACATCAAGGTCTGGTCACCAGGTTGCATGCTTGTGGAACTTCTTGACTATCGCCCAAAGAGGGCAAAGGACCCACCGCTAGAGAAGCCCGAGAGGAGTCGTGTGACACTTCACCCCAACGACGAAACTCTATGGGCGGACCTTTGTCTAATGAATCAACGATTGGGCTCAAAACTTACGGACTCTCAGGTGCTCGGGGCGGAAGCACAAATACTGGTATACCTCATCCACCTCGCTACATGTCAAGCTAATTTGTTCCTTAGATGCACACCTCTCCCCCTCTTTGCCTGGATCCTGATCCTCACCTCGCGCGCATTGCCAACCACACACTTAGAGTGTCCACACCATCCATTCCAGTGTCCTTGAAGCGCAAGATTGCCGCGATTACGCAGGAGGAGGATGAGTCAGAGAAAGCGAGACGTGCCAAGATTATGCAGTTCATGAATCCAGGGTTAAGCCGCTCACACGTAGCGAGGTATGTCATGTGTTGGATGTCGCTCTGTGACTTGATGAACTGTGAGCATCAGCTATCCCATATTGGACGCTGTGAAGCGGGCGAGAGAAACCCGGCAAGCAGAGCCTCAAGCAAAGACAGTAGCAAATCCACCTAACCGCTCAACCCCTACACCCGCTAGTCAACCTAATGTCGCTCAGCCATCACACACTGCCGCCTCTCAGGCACCCGCACCCGCGTCACAGTCTGCGACCAATGCCTCAAAGCCCCGTCCGGTCAAGAAGGAGCCCGCAGCAAGTCCGTACCCGAACACACCTGAGAACCCGCGATCAACTGCAACCCCCGTTCCCCATCCCGCTGTCAATCAGCTTCAGACTCAACCACCTATAAGATCACCTCCAGTGCATGCTCGGTCGCCTGCTCCCCCGAGTACCTCGTATCAGCAACACGCTGTTGGTACACCAATGAATACTGGTTCACCCGCACAGCGTGGCTATACCCAATCTCCTCGTCCACCCTCGTCGCAAGCCCATTCACATTCTTCGCCGCTGGCCGCCGGTTCGCAGCTTCCCACACCTGATGCTCGCGCAAATCCTGGTGGGGTCCACTTCATCCAGGTAGCCCCTGGTGCTGCTCCGTCGAAGCCATCGACACCACAGCTTGGGCATGCAAACCAAGCTCCTGCGGCACCCCAACAAGCGACATCGCAACCTCACCCCTCACAAGCGCCACAAGCTCCCGCCACATCTTCTCAAACCCAAGCTGCGCATAATATGAGCATGCAGTACTACGCACAGCTACAAAGGATGAGCCATCATGCGGTCCAAGTCCAAGCGCAAGCCCATGCACAGGCACAAACTCAAATCCAGACCCAAACGCCGGGTCAGTTACCGGCGCAGATGAATCAAGGGGCTCAGCATGCCGCCATGCCAGCTCAGTACAACTTTGCGCAGTTCCGACCTGCACAAGGGAATCCGCATCAGCAGGTGGTGGCACACATGGCGCCGAGCCAACAGAACATGGGTAGTCAGGGCCAGGTGATGGACGGGCAGCAGCAGATGATGCCACAGTATATGTATGGTTATCCGGTTAGCTACGGGATGGCGGCTGCTGGGAGACTGCAGGCTCAATACGCGGCTGCGTGGGCGGGGATGGGACGGGCAGCGGCCAACGGACAGACGGCGGGAATGCAGCCTGGCCACCCGCAGATGGCAGTTGCTCAGGGCAAGGCCGCGCAGGGTCGATGAGGCTTATTTTATCCGGGATGTAGATTAGCTTAGGCAAGGTTACCACTTCCACCCACTGGCATGTCCGCGTCCCTTGGTACGCCTCCCCGACGAGTCGGCGCTCGCCACGCTCACGTCCTCGGCAGCATTGCTCTCCGTCTACGACAAAACCGGGCTGATCAACCTCGCAGAGGGCCTCGCTGCTGCCGGCGTCGGGCTCCTCGGCTCGGGAGGCACCGCGAAAAAGATCAGGGAGGCCAACATCAAAATCGAGCATGTTCTGTTGCTCCCTTCAGCCTCCATACTCTAATCGTGTGTCTTCAGAGATGTTTCCAGCATCACCAAGGCGCCAGAGATGCTCGGCGGACGCGTCAAGACGCTCCATCCCGCCGTCCACGGAGGTAACCGTCCTCGCCCGTCCTTCGTGTCCGGCCGGGTGACCAGATCTGCTTTTCCCAAGGTATTCTCGCGCGCGCGATTCCTTCCGACGAACGTGACCTTGCCGACCAAGCCATATCCAAGATCGGCATCGTCGTCTGCAATCTCTATCCGTTCTCCGCTACCATCTCCAAGCCTGCGTGTACCCTTGCGGAGGCGGTCGAGGAAATCGACATCGGCGGCGTCGCCCTTCTCAGAGCGGCGGCCAAGAACCACGAGCGAGTCTGCGTGCTCTCCGATCCGGGTGATTATGACGCATTCTTGGTGGCCTGGAAGGCCGGGGATGTGAGCCAGGCGCTCCGGAGCCGTCTCGCGCTCAAGGCTTTCGAGATGACCGCAAAGTACGACGACGCGATCAGCGGGTACTTCAGAGAACAGTACGCCTCGTCCCCCGAGAACCCGCCCTTGCAGAGGCTCGTCTTGCGATACGGCGCGAATCCGCACCAGAAGCCAGCCCAGGCCTTCGTGACCGAGGGTGAATTGCCTTTCAAGGGTGTGTAACCAAACGTTCCTCCGGGACACGTCTCAGTTCGTGACACAGTGTTGTGCGGGTCGCCCGGGTACATCAATCTCCTTGACGCCCTCAACTCGTATGCGTTGGTGCGGGAGCTGCAGCAGGCGCTCAACCTCCCTGCGGCTGCCTCTTTTAAGCACGTTTCTCCGGCAGGTGCTGCAGTGGGCGTCGAGTTAGATGAGATTGAGAAGCAGGTGTATGGAGTTGACGATCTGAAAGAACCCCTTACCCCGCTTGCTTGCGCATATGCCCGGGCACGAGGTCAGACCAAGTGTGAAGCACATTATCACAGATCCAACTGACGTGACCCAGGTGCAGACCGAATGTCTTCGTTTGGCGATTTTATTGCGTTGTCTGCGCCGTGCGACCTCGCTACTGCAAGGATCATCTCTAGAGAGGTGTCCGATGGTGTGATCTCCCCAGGCTACGCACCGGAAGCGCTCGATCTGTTGGCAAAGAAAAAGGCTGGCAAGTACTGCGTTCTCCAGGTACACTGGCTCTTCTGTCTCCACCCCGCCAGGGATTGCTGATACTGCGGATAGATGGACTCAACTTACTCCCCTCCCGAGATTGAAACCCGTCAAGTATATGGCATTAGCTTGCAACAACGCAGGAACGATGCCAAGATCGACGCAGAGCTCTTTTCCAACATCGTCACCAAAAACAAAGAGGCGAGTGCACGCCATGTCCAACATACCATGTAGGTTACTCACCACCCTGTTACTCTGACACAGCTCCCCAACCAGGCCCTGACAGATCTGCTTGTTGCCACACTGGCATTGAAGTACACCCAGTCCAACAGTGTCGCGTACGCCAAACATGGTACCATCATCGGGTTGGGTGCGGGCCAGCAATCTCGTATCCACTGCACGCGGCTCGCAGGGGGGAAAGCCGACCTGTGGTGGCTCCGTCACCACCCTCGGGTCCTCGCGCTCCCATTCAAAAAGGGAGTCAAGCGCGCTGAAAAAGCGAACGCGATCGATCTCTTTGTGAGCGGGGAAGCCCTTGAAGGGGGCGAAAAGACGCAGTGGGAAGCGCAGTTCGAGGCCGTGCCCGAGGCGCTGAGCGAGGAGGAACGCAAAGCGTGGTCGGGAAAGCTGGATGGAGTCGCGTGTTCAAGCGATGCGTTCTTCCCGTTTGCGGACAACGTCCACCGGGCGAGGAAGAGTGGGGTGAGATACCTCGCTGCGCCGAGCGGGAGCGTGATGGACGCCGAGTGCATCAAGGCAGCGGACGAACACGGAATTGTGTTCAGCCACACGTCCCTGAGACTGTTCCACCACTGACGAGAAGGCGATCTGGAAAGAGACGAACGGCATGGTATATATGTACGTGTTCGTCGTTCTTGCTTTGCATGGGTCCACAAGTTTCAAGTGTTGTATCCTTTCCCTGTCTATGACTAAACAATTTGATCGCCTCTCGTACAATGATATCATACATGAATCGGAGTCGATCTACTTGGGTTACAAATGCTTCAAGAAAAATTCGACGGTTGCCTTGAATGAGCCTTCCTTTCCAGCCTTGACCTGCGGTTGGGAAATGTCCCCACGCACAGCGAAACCATGCGTGCAGCCTGCAAAGTACTCTCGCTGATACCGATCCGTGGACTGTTTGCCTCCTCCAAGGATTTTATCTGCCAGTGCCTGCGCCTCCGGAGGGAACATCTGGTCGACCTCGCAAGAGTTGATCAAGAGGGGAATTTCCGTTTTTTCGAAGGCCTGTTGAGAAAACAACATCAATACCGCTGGCGCAAACAGAATCGCAAGCAAATCACCGACCTCGAGGTCCGCGGGGACTTGGAGAAGCGAAGGGTGCGAAACAGCTGCGACTTTGATGACCTTGTCGAACGCGAGATCAAACGTGTAGCGACCTGCGCCACGGCTACTCAGAAAAAAGCGTCCTTGCGCGGTACATTGCTCGACCTACCACCGAAGCAGTAGCCCGTCGCGGCAAATTGCGTTACCCCCTGGCCCTTAAGGCCAGAAATGACGTTGTCCAGCGGAGGACGGGTGACTTCGGCGCCGTGTTTAGCGATCCACGCACCAAGATCAAACTTGCCGGGCTGCCCAAGAGGACGAAGATGTGGGATGACTTGTTCTAAACGGGAACGAAGGGGAACGGCACTTACAGTGTCCAGCGCATCGGTTGGGATGGCATCGCCGTTGAGGTAATCGACGACGTAAACCTATTTCGGAGGGGAGTGACGCGATGCTTATTGCGATCAATAGACGACAGACCTTGAACCCGTTTCTGGCAAAGTCGTCTGCGAGCAACTAGACATACAGCGGTCTGCATGGTGTTGTCATGGGAGGGGAGCGGGACATACCTGGGCATTGAGGAGGTCAATACCAAAGACATCGGGCAAGAAGAGGATCGCCTTGTCCTTGGGGTAGTCGACTGTGGGCGTTGCGACATAGGTCCTGACACCACTGATGTATTCAACTTTGCCTGTGGCGAGAACAGTGAGATGGTGTATGAACGTGGGTGTCTCGTGGCGTACCCTCGGCAGTGCCCTCGTGACGAACACCTGGCGTGTGGGACGAGATCAGAGATCGATGGATGATTCAGCACTGAGTTGACGATGGCTCGCACCTGAGACACACTTGCTGCAGAGAGACATGCTGATGAGAGGTTTAGTGTACGGTCAGAATCGGAGAACCAGGTCTTTATATACATTGTCCGTGGAGGATCTTTTTTAGACACCGGGTCAAAACTGCCGAATCCTGGGTAAATCGATCGAACAAATTGGCTGCTCGTCTTTGCGTTTCGTGCGGTCCGTACACTGCGACCGATGTGTGTTACGAGAAGTCTTCGAATGTGCATCGTCAATTGAGCTGATTAGGCTATTCCTGTTGGCCAATTGGATCCTGGAAAGGACGGTGTCCCGTCGGCCGCCTTACTAACGAATCTCCCTGGTGACGTCACGAGGAGTTACCCGGTGTTAATAACCAATCTGCATTTGTCATGCGCTCAATCCGTAGCTTACTAATACTACTCTTCAGGCTGACTCCTCCGCGCAATGCCACCCGGAACTTTTGTCATTCCTTGGTACCCCCGCTCTGCTTGCGCTTCATGTGATCGTACAAAGGCCCGGGCATGCAAGGCATGTGGTGCATCCAGGAAAGCGTAGGACAGAAAAACGAATAGAGAAAAAAGTATAGACTTGCAAGGAAACATTACAGTCTTCGGGGGTGCCTTGCTCTCGATTTCCTGACAGACGATCGTCATTAGTGGAACATAATAACAATGAGAGCATGAACGACTCCGGAAAGGCAGTATCTCCGCCTCATGGAGGCTAGGGTTCATGCTAAGGTAGTCGGGATGAAGGCAAGAGGATTGTCCTCGTCTCGCATCCTCTTTACCACTGTATCCAGACCTGCAAGCGAGGCAGATGCAGGCAACGGGTGAATTGATGCCAGAAAGGTTCTCCTCGCCTTGCGTCCTGTTTACCGCTGCATACAGAGCCACCAGAGTTAACATGGGCAACAGGACTTCGTTCACCGCCGCGGGCAACGACGCCTCTGATGCGCATTAGCATCAGGAAAGTAAAACGACAGAGCACCGATGTATCGACTCGTGAGCCGTGCTAGAGGTTCTGGTCCCTCACTCATGATAGTCATAACCATCCTTGGACAGGATGTGTCTTAGCACATCGAAAACGACAAGGGGGGACCATGAGCACACTTGTAGGAATCAATGCTGTTGTCGGCAAACTCAAGCCATCAAATGTTGTGCAGTTGAACGTCGCTGGGGATCACATCAATATTGCTTATAACGCCTCCTCCAGTGCCACCACGGAACCGGAGGTTGGAAGCGCGACAAGAGGGTCCCACGTAACCGCCGTCAACGCTGATGCGTGTCAGGCAAGTGACGAGTGTCAATAGGTATATGATCACTCACACACATATTCCAACGGCGCTCTGGCGTGGCAACAAGTGCTCTCGCTCGAGTGGTTCGCTGCGCCGTCTGGGTTCCTGACCCAGATAGACAGGAAGTCGTTTCCGCTCCTGCCAAGGCTGGTAAGCAGTCAGAAACAACGATGTCGCAGTCAAGCGCACCCTTGGACGAGCCAGTATCAATCCAAGAGAGCTTTCACGCGATTTGGGGGAACTAACTTGTGCGGGGCTAGCAGCATCAACCTGCGAGGCCGCAGCTTGAAAAGCTGGCCACTCTGGCGTCTAGCCGTCGTGCTATTCTCTCTTCTATTGCCCTCCCTGGGGATCGTACGCACTGTAGGTGCCGCGAGCTCGGCAATGGCCCGTACCGGTACTGTTGATCTGGTGGGTATTTTATTGGCACCGGGCCGAACAAGGGTGGGATGGACGGCAGCAGGATAATTCTCCACTCTTGCACTTTTGTTGGCCGTTGTTTCTCCCATGTTCTCTGAGCCATGTAGCATCAAAGCAAAGGCGTCAATGCGGACGAACATAGCACATACTAGGTTTCGTGAGCGTGATTGCTGGACCAGGACTCGAAGTCATGGATCCTAGTGTATCTTCACATCGCGGTGCAGCGACGACCCTGGACAAAGGACACAGCCTCGATTTCTGAACATGGACGTCGACCTCGTCCGTGTCCACTACACGATGGCGAGAAAGATCATACCTCTTGCTATCTCCCTGTCTTTCATCCTGTGCGAGACTGGTGAGCTTCTGAGCCTCTTTCGCAGTTTGCCCCGTAGTCGATGCTTCTGCGGGAAAAGGATTGCCTTCACGGTGGCGAGCTTTGTTTACACACCCGGCAGCTACGACTACAAGACCGCAATGCTGCAGGCTGCGTCGGCTTTGAAATCTCCTCTTGGGCCTCCTTCAAAGCGCCGACAGACCGCCGGAGGCCCTTTTTACGCGCCCTCTCCTTCTAGGGTCATCCGTTCGAGCTTATTGGTCAGTTCCTCAATCCTGGGTGCGTAGGAACCCTTGTTCGCGCGGTGAACGCGTTCCATCCCTACGATATGATCCTCGATGACGACGAATGCGACCAGTTGAGCTAGGCGAAGGGTGGGGACAGGCCAGGCCGAGGGACGTCTTGGGTAGCGGAAGCACCGTCCGAGTGGCCGTTTGACTCGAGGGAATCGGAACCGAGAGTGGGTACGGTGCGGTGTGCCTTGGAGGCGTCGTCTGCTGGGTAGATCCCACCCAGGACCTGGTCGACTTCGTGGAATGACAGCATCCCGAGTGGACCGAGAGAGGAGTGTGACGCGCTCGCGAAAAGGGCAACACTGGAGGGTATGGTAGAGTCCTGGTGAGAAACGGACACCGGCAAAACAAGGAAGATAGCAGTGAGGGAGCCGAGTGATGTGAAGAGCTCAGATGCTAATGATGCGCTCCTCAAGTGGGCGTTGGTTACCAGCGGCTCCATTGGGCTTTCGGCTTCTGACCGGCCGTAGCTGGCCTCCCTCGAGTGTCCACAGGCTGTCTAGTATCGGAACGTTGAACGGTCGACTATGCTGAGATTTGTAGCTGCGTTGTTAGTTGGATTGGTCCAGGCGTGGCATGCCAACTCGGGGTGTGTGACCACGTGACCATCGTCATGATCATGATTTCCTAATTTGGGGTCGGTTTGTGGCCTCGACGATGCCGCCTCAGCCGGGGGTGTTCGCTCTCCCGTACGCCTCGACGCACAACGCCCGCCCAGACGTGGTCCACGTGCACCACAACAGGAGCCACGGTGCGTCCGCTGCCACCTTCCCTGCCCGCCCTCATCCCCCCCAGATGACCCGAAGAGAGAGAAGAAGCGCAAGGACCTCTCCGGAAAACTAGGCAAGGAGCTCACAGATCGCAGAGACGAGTCCGTCCACCCCCTTTCCACTCCCCCCCGCTGCTCACCCCCGCACAGAGGCAGACACTTTGCAGAAAACATCTCCGCCCTCCACAGCGCCGCCATACAACTCGCATCTCGCCCAGAGACCCACCCCATGTACAACCTCCGCATGTATCCCGTCTCCCTCGAGCGCTCCGCCCTCCTCGCCCAGCTCGCAAACGAGGAAAAGCACGGCCTCGCGGCGATAGAGACCGCCTACGAGGAGGAACGCGAGAGGGTAGAGGAGGAGTGGCGAAAAGGACGCGTGCGTGTGCGCGAGCGTCTCCTCGAGGGCATCGAAGAACGTCGACGGAGAGCCAGGGAAGAAAAGGAAGGCGAGGGTGCTGTGAACGGTCCGTCTTGCACGTTGTCTCCCCAGCCATTCTCTCACGAGCCTCATACAGACGTCTCCCTGGACTCCCAGATGCGTGCTCACACCACCAGAAAACTGCGCAACAAAATCGGCACGTCCCCCCCGCCAACCCCGCTCGCCATCGGGGTGTTTGGCGGGAGCATGACCCCCATCACGTCTGGGCCTCTCACGAACCCACACTCGCTTTCCGTCGATGAGATACCCTCCCCGTTCCCCTTCCCGCTTACCTCCGTTACTCTCCCCAACGGTCATTCTGCCTCCGGCTCCGGCGGTGGCTCGACCAACGGCAATCGGAGACGCAACAAGGGCGGTGCCCAGCAGGGCATGATCGGCCTCGGGGGCTTGGGGAAGAGCCTCGCATTCCTCGGTCCGTGCAAAGACACAGAGATCGAAGCTGATTTGATCGAGATAAGACGAGGCACCAAGAGACGCAGGGCAGCGGCGGTGTCGTCAGCCAAAGTACCGTAACGCCTCGTTTACTACATTGCTGTATTATCTTATCTATCGGAATCGGAACCCGGAAATCCAAAGGTCATCCTCCATGTCGACCACCAAGCGGGCGTTCCCCCCGCTGTACACCCCCGCAGGCGACCCGGACGCAGACAGACTCGCCTTCTTTCACGTCCTCGAGAGACTCAAGGTACCGACGGGCCTCACGACACCTCCGGACAACTAACCCGCTCGTACAGACACAGAAACGCACGGGCTGGATCGACTTCGACGTACGTTGTAGCCCAGAGACTGCCTCGAGCACAGTTAACCTCTCTTGTAGATTCCAAACCCGGAGAGGTATCCTCGACCCTGTTCCTTTGCTGTGTCCTCGCCCTCACGTCGATCGCAGCATCGCGGACCACATGTATCGTATGACGGTATTAGCCATGTGTACCTCTGACACGACGCTCGACGTGCCCAAGTCAGTTCTCTTGTGATGCGCATGGGTACACAGTCTCACCTGCCATTCACAAGGTGTGTGATGATGTGTGCCGTGCACGATCTCGCAGAGGCACAAGGTCACTGCCTCTTTATTCTTTTCGCTCGGACAGAAATACTCATGATCTCGCTCCTCGTCCATGCGGATGACAGTCGGGGACATCACCCCCCGCGAGGGAATTTCCAAGGAGCAGAAACGACGACTCGAAGCAGTACGTTCATTCCAATGACCAGCCACGCCACTGACATATCCTGGGTCAACAGGAAGCGATGCACAACTTTGTGCATGGCATGCTACACGCCAGTCCAGCAGCTCTCCGCATCAAAGCGCTGTGGGAGGTTCGTCCCTGTACCCATCACGTCGTTTGCTGCTTTGCACGGGTCTGCTGACGCCCCACGCTCCGGCATGCTATACAGGAATACGAAGCGGGGGAATCCTCAGAGGCGCGGTTCGTTAAAGGCACGTGCGCGCGTCTGACCGCTCCGTTTCCATCTAAACAATTGCTCGACCGTTCCAATGACCCTTTTATTCATCTGCATCTACAGATCTCGACAGACTTGAGATGGCGCTTCAAGGTATGCCCCCAAGGCGTGTGCTCTTTCTTTCGTTGGCGTCGACGCTGATGCATTGCTACCGTCCGCTTTCGGCCATCGGTTCGTTTATGACTGCGTATGCCGGTCACACAGCGCGCGAGTACGAAAAGGCGCACAACCGCCATCGTGGCGATCTACAGGGCTTCTTTGACAGTAGCCTTCCGTACTTGGGACACCCCGAGGCACGTCATTGGGGGGACACGTTGACGAAGGAGCGCGATTCGGGCGTCGACGGCCAGGGTGGGGTATGAGTGCCGCCTCGGGTAGGGCTTTCACCTTGCCACAGAGCGCTGCCGGTCGTTGAAATAACTATCCGGCGTGAGGTTGAGGTTGGATGTCACCAGCGGGGTTAGATCATACTGCTGCGGAGGGCCAAGGGCAGAAAAGAAAGTTATTTCCATTGATTGCTAACTTGCATCGTGTGTGACGACCAAAAATAGTAAGCTTACGGTCTCCGCATGTTGTGTCGTGTACAAACCGATAAACGTTCGAAGTCAATCAACGACCCTACTTAAATATGTTCCACATGCATGCTAAGGAATCCTCTAATCGACAAGAAGCCCAGACCAGACGCCCGCGAGTATAGCAATTTATCAAGTGCCTGTTTGGCGTCGGGCAATGCGAATGAGTGAGAATACGAAAATAACACACGTGGAGCGCTATAACGACAGTGTGGACTCCATGGGAAGGGACGGACGCCGAGTTGACCCTGGATGACGAAGATGAAACGATGCCGAAGAACGGGACTGGGAAGATACATGGGAGGAGACGGCAATGCTTTTGAACGACTAAGCCGGGTGCATGGAATGATGGAGCTAACGAAGCACAAACAGCATAATGCACCCGAGACCTGACCAAGCTCGAGAGTTCGCCTCTCAGACCTTGTCCGCCTGCTTGCCCCTGCACACATGTTCTTCTTTCTCTGCCAACGTGAGCATCTTGCGTGAGACCTTGCTCCGTTTCCGGATCGCAGCGCCGTAAATGAAGAAGATCTATCACAGAATATGTGAGTTTTCGGACGCACACACGAGGAACGGATAGAAGGACGAGCAAATGTTAAGATAAAGAAAAAAGTACGAGCGATGTGGCACATCACTCCACGACAATAAAAGGAGGAAAGAAGACTGACAAAAGGAATTGGAATCAAGGCCGCCGATATGAGTGCAAACAGCGTGTTTGCCCATTCGTACGTAAGAGTTTCGTACATGTGTTGCGTAAACAGCGGGAAGACTGCACCCAGAAGATTCCCTGTTCGACCAAGATCGAACCCAAAATGAAGCCGAACACGTGCACAATTTCGGTGGGACAGAACGTACGACACATGCTTTGACCTGCCAACGCAGACGATGCGTACGGCCCATAGCTTGACAGTGGACGAACGGGGATTCACAGTCAGTTAAAATGAGGTGATTGAAGATGGCGGACACCTACCAGTCGGCAAGGTAGATAAAGACGACTTGGTATATAATGAATGCACCAACGAAGAAAATCTGTCGAGGCAAATCCAATCGTGAAGCTCAAATCCTTCTTCAGAATGCAGCTGTGGATGTACCGTCAAGCCGATGAGAGGAGCAATCCAATGGATGGACGGCCTGGCGGTCCACGCGTAGATGAACATACCAGCCGGGAGCAAGACGGCCGCAACAAGGGTGAGGCAGAGTCGTGCTTCTGGGCCCTTTCTGGCGACATATTTTCTTGCCATCGATTCAGTACCTATCACATAGATGCAAGACGACGGGAATGCACCTGTACAGTACCTCCTGGTACATGTTCGCGAGCCAACCTAGGACACTTCCGACACTAAACCGAATCAGCAAGGAGGCGTGGCAAGGGTGGGGCGATACGGACGTGATACAAATGTATGTTGTTCCTCTCTCGCCGATGTTAAAGTCATAGATAGACTCCATTTCTCCGGAAATTGAGCTGTACACGGTCAAAAATAAATCTTGGAGTGCATACTGGCCTACTCAATGAAGCAAAACAAGACGCCCCACGTGAAACCAATCCAGAGCTTTAGGCCTGATGATCAGCCGAAGGTAAGGGGTGAAGGAGCCTCATACACTAAAACTCAGAACGGTGGGTTCAGTCAAGAGCAAGCCTGTAGATAGGCATCAGAGCACTTCTGGCATGCGGGAGTTCACACTCACTTATCGGGCGGGTGCTGGATATTTTGATCAGAGTGAAGAGGCTAAGCTTGTCTATTTCTGCTCTTGCGTGGTATCGGCCGTCTCGTTTTGTTGTTCTCATTTCGCGGGCGAGGCGGATGAGAATTATATCGGTACGTGTTTCTGTCAGGAACAAGAGAACGGACAAAAAATAGATGCCGCTGACGCTATGGTGCATGGTCGCCTCGGGGTTTGGGTAGAGGCAGTAATGGACCTACATAGCGGAAATCCACTGGATCCACCTCCAGCCTAGGTGGTTGTTGGATTCGATCCAACCAGCGAGCAATGGACCGACACCTGTGGAGCCCAAGGCCGCGATGGCAAAGAGGGCCATGGGGAAACCACGACTGGGAGAATCAGTAGGATTCGATGATGGTAAGGGGATAATCACTCGTCTGGCTTCCATATATCGGCGATCGTGCCTCCGACGAGAGTCGCACCCGTCGATCCGAACGAGCCACTGAGGAAGCGAGCGACGATCACAGTGCGTATGTCCGGGGCTCTATCGTGTGAGTTAGTTTAGTCACGGAGGATCGTGTGGGGAGGGACTTTCAGAGCGATCATGACATGGGCAAGCATGAAAAAGAAGGTGGTGGCAACGTAGAGACGGAAACGCCCGAATTCTTCAGATAATGAAGAGGTGAAGAGGGGGACAAGAGCAAACCCGATCGGGTACACGCTAAGGCCGACAGTGGCCGCAAAGGCGGAGCAATGGAGGTCGTGTACCATGGTCGGCACGCCCATGGTGTAAGTGGAGATTGCAGCGGCTTGGAAAGACGGTCGACATGGGACTGGGACAAGGGACAGGCGGAGACAGACCTGTGATGCCAGTGAAGCCGCAGGCAGTGATGGTGATGCCCCATTTTTTGGCAGTGGAAAAATTTACAGGATTGCGGGGATCACCGTCCGCAAATTCGACCTGTGTGGAGGATGAGCGGGAAAGGGAAGAGGAAGAAGGGACATACGAGAAGGGTGTCGTGGAGGGTGGAGGGCTGTGAGGGTGGAGTATGCATCATCGGGCACGGAGAGGGGCAGGACCAGGCTTTTTATAGCGGGAAGGACGTTCGCAGGCATGGTCAAGGTTGTGCCGGGGAGTTCGAAGTACTAGTACTGTTGGTGTTCTTCGTCCCCGCGTTCAGATCCCATCGGCGAATCCGCCGAACTTTAATATCCCATCCTCAATCCGGCCCGGCAACCCGCTTTTGTTTGCCTCTGTGTGGCAACACCCTTGAAATCAAACACGCCACAACAACGCCGCGCCAAGACGCGTCTGACGCGCTCGCACTCCACAGCCATGGAGCAGCTCTTGCGAGCCACAAAGTCGTCGGACAAAGGCTCCTTCTCAGACCCCGCACACCGCATGTCTCAGCGCCCACGGGCTATCAAGTCCGGCGAGGGCCTTGGCTTCCAGGACTTCGGCTCCTCTCTCGTCCCTCCCAAGCCTGTCGTCACCTACGGGCGTGCATCCGAGGACAAGTCCAAGCCCGCACCTGCCACTGTTAGCAAACAACCGAGACCACCCCTTTCCACCTGGGATGACGAGAGTGACGACGAGCTCTTACTCTCCTCACAGAACTCCATGGCTGACGACGCGACGTCGTACCCGAAGCGCGTTAGGAAAGGAAAGAAACGAAACATCCACATCAACAAAGAAACAATACGGATCAATGATCGTGAGCTCGCTGCACACCCGCTCTACATGCCTTCCAGGTCCGATGCCGTCAAGCGGCTCCGCTTCAAGAAGAATAAGAACAACGGCTTTCCTGCTGGCGACGCTTCAATAAACATCCTCCCGTCCTCGTCGTCCCTCACCGGATCACTGGACCTGGTCAAGCCAATACCAGACGAAATAGAGATCCTCGATGACACACCACCACCCTCCTCGCAGCAAAAGCCCCTGGAGGTGTCCGCGACGCATTGCATTAGTCCCAGTACGACCTGCGCTGCTGCTCAGTGGTTTGACGATGATGACCCTACCACTTCCAAAGCGTCCCCATCACTCAAACGTCCACCTGCCAAACCTCGCCGACAACCATACGTTGCCGTTTCCCGTAAGCGTGACAGCAGCCCAGAATGCACCCCACGCCCCACTGTGCAGAAGCGCGGCATACCACTCCGCAGTAAGTCCCCCGAATCGCCTTCAAGCAAACGAACCGTCAAGAAACCTTCCCTTCCTTCGTCTTCGCATCGAGAACCTCAGGAGCTTCCCATGTCGCTACAGTCAAAGGAGAATGTTTCTGATGGCACATGGAACGATGATCCGTCCGCCAACAAGACGAAAAAGGCCGGTATATCGCGCTCTGCGGTTCCCAAGTCGATCCCCCTCCCTTCTCCCTTGAAGTCCAGACATATTTCTCGTGGAACAACCTTTCTAAATTTGTCGCCCCTCTCTTCCTCTAAAGACAAGGGTAAGGCTCCTGCCAGGCCTTCTGATGACGACATCTGTTTGACAAACGGTCCGGGGAAGCAACGCGATCCCGAACCCTTCCCCATGAACTCTCAGATTCTAGGCACCGACAGTCGGTCAAATCTGCCCAGTATTTGTAATCCTGGATCGAGGCGACCTTCGCCCGATGGCAGTAGTGAACAAGGACGCAATGCGGAAGACGGTCCAGGGAAACGCAATGGACCTAAACCGTTCCCCATGAGTTCTCGGATGCTAGCAGGGATTCATCGTCAGCAAAAGTCGCTCAGTGCATGCAATCTGGTATCCACCAAGCGCGCTTCGTCTGATGATAATGATACCGAGCATGGACCCAATGTGAAAAAGCGCAAGGACTCATGTTCGAGGCGCGTCTTTTCACTGTAACTTTCGGCCCTACTCACTCCTTCGCCTTTTTTGATTATTAGGGCGTCGGGTATGCTTGACTATCTTCACGAACCATTGGAAGATGATTCTGGTAAGCTGTCGATGCTCCATGCAACCCTCGTTTCTCATACAAACTCACGCATACAGTCGAGTTTGGTTATGCCCGAGATCCTTCAAAGATGTGTCCTTATTGCGACGAGGAATTGCCTTCCTGTCCTACGCCCTTTTTCCAGCACCTTCTCACGACGGCACGCAAAAAGTCGGTATCAGATCCACGTCCGAGGAATCGGGGAGGTTTGAAAGCACCCTTGACGGTTTATATATCCGTTTGTCAACGGCATCGATTCGAATTCCATCAGCTACCGATCGCACTCGAGAAAGGCTGGCCAACGATAATCGACTTTACAAAGGTCCCACCAAGAGTCAGGAAGATGAAGCGAGAGTTAGAGGCTATTATCCGAGACAAGGACTATGTCAGCGACATCGAAGACCTTAATGGACCAGGAGGACCAAGGTGTAAGAGCGTCTTCTGGAGGGAAGTTAAGAAAGAAGTCGAGAAGCAGGGCAGTCGTACTGTCGTTGGCGTCAAGGGCCAATTCGCAAGCTTCGAAAAGACGCAACCAGGCTAGTACGTCCTTGCTTTATGTACAACCTACCAAAGATGACAATAACTATCACAGCTACGGCGAGCAGGGCTCGGTTATCATACATCAGACCCTCTTTGATCTCTTCCCACCGACAACGTTGGATCCGTCCCTCATTGCACCGCTCCCACCCGCCGAATTTATTCAGCGCATTCTTGTGCCCGAAGCAGCGGTTCGACTTATCGCGCAAGACCTCTGTCTCGACATCGAAGATGCTATCGTTACCCTGCGCGAGAGCGCACAATACGGTATCGCCATGTTCCCAGACACGAGCGAGAACAAACGCAAAGGCGCCGGCGTCGACGAAGATGAAATGGGGGTTGCAGACAAGATCGTCATGGAACGTGCCCGAGCACGGCGGAAGGAGCTTGCCGAGGAAGAAAAGGTCGAAAAGGAAATGCTGGAAGAGGAGCGCGCAGCACAACGCGCCAAGGCTAGGGTGAGTCGGCGAGAGAAGGCGGTGGAGCGGGCGCAGCAGGCAAGGGAGAACAAAGCGCACATAGGAGTAAAGGTCGACACGAGGGACGAGTTGGGGGTGTCGGAAGCGAATGCGACGCGCGGGACGCGGCAGTGGAGTGTCAAGGATAACTCGGAATCGGATGCGATGTCTGTGGACAGCTTGGCGAGTAGGCGGTCCGCGTTTATCGGAAAGAAGGCGATACGGGGTGGAGGAGAAAAGGCAGTCAAGGTGACGCCGCAGTCAGACGGTTCAGACAGTGACTCGGTGGGGCTTGTTAACGATTCGAGACACAAGGCGATCATCAAGCAGAACGAGATGAGGGATCGCACTGCAGACCTCGGTATGCGAGTCAGCAAGGTGACCGCTGCATCGAACGAGCGGAAGAAGAAATTCGATAGGTTTTCTTCGCTCGGCAGCGACGGAGAGCGCGGAAATACGCCTCGACCCGCCGGACGACAGACGGCAAACACTCGAGTCAGAAAGACCGCTATATTTCCTTTGCAGGTTGCGAGAGGCAGGCCCCCTGGGGGAGTGTGAGACGCATCCTACGATTAACCTGGCTCCTCTGTTGACCCTAACGTCCCTTAGTAGTGTGTCCACTGCTGGTGATTCTCCGTCCCTAGTTCCGAGGGTGGACGTGGGCGGGAATTCGGATGTATCAAACACAAGCCAAAGATTGGCTCCTTCACGAAAAAAGAAAGGGGAATCAGTTGCGACGTTCGACTGGCTCCTGAGTCCGACTTCGTCTCAGAGCTGAAAAGCAATCTAAGCAGTATTTTGTATCCCCATTCGCGTCGCCGCTTAGTACGTTCGTACCCTATCACAGTTCGTTTGCAGGTTTTCTTTGGTATGTATACTGAATAGTCTTCTAGTGGGCGGATACTGGTACATTGCATGATATGATAATAAATACATTGGCTCTGTGGGATTTGAACCAGCGTAGGAGGGACGGAGATGAAACGATAAGGCCAGTCTCCTTTACTCGGAACCAATAAAATCCATGGGCGTAGACGCTCTCCTCGCTTGGCGCAACACCGCACCACTTCTTCTTACCTCTAAATGTCCCCAGGAAATCATGTTTTCTCTCTCCCAGTAGAGCTATACCACCGAATCATCTACTTCCTCGATGTCACCGACGTCTTTGCGTTCCGACAGGTATAAATCCCCTCCTTGCACATCCACCGATTGACCCGAGAGTGGCAGACATGCAGACACTTTTTAGCACTCACACAAGACCGTAGTATCTGGTGGATGATGTTCAACCGCCTGCGCGCAAGACAGGCTCTACCCTGCTCTCGAACCGAATTCGCAGCCATGCCGCCCGCACTAGCCGAACGTTTACTCTTTTCGGCGCCCAGAGTCGAAGCCTCGTTTCGGGAACACAGAGAGCGCATTGCGCACCACATTCCCGCCGTCAAACAGCCCTACTCGCCGCTGAACGCTACCACGTGTGCATGGCGCGTACTCACGTTTATTTCTGATCGTTTCATTCTTTCCGTGGATAACACCACCGTTATCATATGGGACACAGCTACTCTCTCATCCACGTTTCCATCGGTCGTGCCCTCTCCCTGGGCACACTTTACGCTATCGACCCTGATCGGCTGGACCGACTACTATTCTACGCTCTGCGTTGCTATTTCGCGTGCTCGTGGGGGTGACCAAATGTTTGTTTGTTTCCCGTGGTTATTCATCACCAGCTGATTGCGCGCAGTGCCGTCATTTATTCTGTTCCCCTCCCTCCGTCGGACGCAAGCGGAATCTGTCCTGGGCGCTTACATTGGGAAGCAGAGTTTCCGTTGCGGGAAGCGGAGCTGCTCAAACACATGGACCCATTTTCGGGTCGTGCGTTATTGTACTGTCCACCGACTACGATTCAGATCCTGCACTGGCGTGACGATAACAAGCGATCGACCATATCCATTCAATTGGACGACGTCGACGAACAGGTAGGTGATATGTTGCCCGCTCGTGGATGGCGTCTTGACCATGTGTGCTAGTGGAATGGAATCACGTGCTTGCGATTCTGCGGCCCGTATGTTCTGTGTTTCAGGCTGCGCTCAGTGGAAGCCTACCCCATCCCCACGGATGCCCCAACAGCCGGCCCCTTGCCGATGCTCCAGCACCGGTTTGGCCCGGTCTGCTTTCGAGCCTTGTCTCTCTCGCACGTCCGTGCGTCGCGCTGTTCGTCGGGCGAGGTCTACACGGTCTTCATGCTCTCCAACGACATATACCAAGGGATGTTTCACTACCGCATTCGCGTGACCACTGCGCCAGTGCCCACGATGATCGTCGATGTGCTCGCCAAGGGGGGGATCTATCCTGAAGACCCACTGCCAATGATTCCAGGGACGGACGTGAGGTACACACTGGAGGACATCGTCAGACGGATGTTTGTGTCGACATGGTCGTTGGGATCGACGGGGCTGCGTGGGGTGTGGGTGGATAGGCAGAGGGGGAGCATCGATCGGAGGGTGGTGGCGTTCACGACACACCCGAGTCGATTGCGCACGACGGAGCAGGGCGCGTTGGGCGGAGGCGAGGGGGATGCGGTGGACGAGTCGGAAGACGCACCGGCGATGGATGGCACGGTCGTGCACGTCATTTCGTCGTACGATCTCCGAGGTACGTGGCCGTGCGCCGTCTCCTGGGATTGGAAGGGCTGAGTGGCGCCTTTCAAGACGACATCACGGTGTGTGCGGTGTCGGAGTGGACGGGACGTATCGCGTTGGGCTCGCGTATGGGTGCGATTTCGATCCTGTGACTCAGACGTAGCGTAGACAGCTTTATTAGTAAGCGACGACCACCGAGCCTCGATGCGTCTGCTGTCGACCCGCAGTCGTTTTCGGCGATGCGTCCACTGCGCCGTGGACGACACGCGCACCTCCCTCCGCGCGCTCCTCCGCGAGACAGCCCAGTCCGTTGCCGTCCTCACCGCCCTCCTCCCGGCGACCAGCACGCCCGCATACCACGGCGCGACCCTCTCCTCCTTCACCTCCGTCGCACTCGACCCCTTCCCCCTCGTCGCCTTCTCCCTCCGCGTCCCCTCCCGAATGGCATCCGCACTCAACGCCCACGTCGCGTCCTCGCCCGCGCCGCACACCCCCCACTTCGTCGCCAATATCCTGTCTGCCGCCCAACCCCACCTCGCAGACCGCTTCGCCCGGCCTGACCTCCATCCTCGCCCGTTTGCAGACCCCCATGTTCCCTGGACGCTCTCCCAACAGGGGGTCCCCATCCTCTCCGGCGCACTCGGCGCGATATCGTGTCGCCTCGTCGGGCCGTCGTTGCCCCTCGCCCACCCACACGGGGTACGCGCGTTCGAGGACCAGCTTGAACCTGGCGTAGCCAACCAGGGTGCCAGAAACGCGGAAGGAGAGACTCAGCGCGTTTCGGGAGCGATGGGGCTGCTGTCAGAGCTATTCATCGCGAGAGTGTTGCGCGTGGAGTGCGTGCCGTCGATGGAGGACGGCGTTGGGCTGCACAAGCTGCCTCTTCTCTACCACCGACGTCGATACACGACCGTGCGGGACCACCGGGAATCGTGACAGCGCATTCTTCCGTCGTAGGATCTAGTACTGTCAATACCAACGCATGCATCAAAAGTAACAGCAGTACACTGTCTAATACAAAGGGCAAGTATTGCACTGTCGAACGCCATGCTCGCCGACAGAGGCTACAACTTCATTACCGAAAATAATGCGCCGAGGTCGACCCAACGTCGACCACACTGGCTGATGTACTTGTCCACTGTGCCTCCCATCGCCTGTAAAAAGTCCACATTGGTTTTGGTGAGATTGCGAACTGCTTCTGAATATATCCCATGAGCCAAATGTGGAAAAAAGAAAAAAGCTTGGGCGCGCACCAAGATGTGCGCTCCCCAGCGCCGCCTTGTCAGCCTTTTCCGGGTCGAACAGCATCGCAAAATATCGCAGCTGGTCGTACAGCTCGACGTCCGAGTACTCGAATCTAGCCGTTCCGCGACACCCCGGTCTCACACAGCGCCGACCATACACCCCCATGGAGCGCGTCCGGTGCCCACACGTCGCATCGTCGCAGACCGTCCATCCTTCGTAATATCGTCCGATATAGGTTCGTATTTGCACTTCGAGTTGGGTCTGCAGACTGGCTTGCCCCAATCGGTGGTTGCATGCTGGACAGACGGGACCAGAAGGTTGCAGGACGGAAGACTGGATGTACGTATATATGTACTCAGCAACGTCGCCCCATGCGTAGGTCACATAACGGCTTACATCTCGTTCCCATATGGGCGAAAATGACATCTGCCCTTGGCATCTCCGACATCGAACAAAAAATGGCTCCGAGTTTTTGAATCGTTCCGTATCCGAGATCTGCGAGTCAAGCGTTGTGAGCGCAGAACCAGCCTCGGTTCCCCCAGAGACTTTGTAACGGCCGGGATCAAGTCCTTTCTGACTGTCAGCCACGGCGGGATTCGCGGCAACGTGTCGACTCACCGAGGCATTCGGCCAACCGCGCTCTGTCTGTGCCTTCTATCGGATCGCACAATCGTTCGATTGGTGGTAGCACCTGATGTGCCAAATAATGCTCGTAATCGATACTGAGCTCACTGGATGCAGTCTTCTTCAATTCATCGGGGTGCTTTGCACGGTCCGCTTGAGCGCTCTTTGCCGTGTCCTCTCCAGGAGAGATGCAAAAGACGTAAGGGACAACATCCCCCACACGTGCGCTGCCACCCTTGGCTTTCATGCGCAAGGCGACCTGGACGTGGGGCTGGCTCTTTGCATCAGGGTAGTCTTCTGGGTTTTTACCCAATCGCTACGAATGCACATTGATCAGTGTCGTTGATAATGGCCCTACAAAACGCTCGCACCTTGAAAATGATGAAATCTTCTACTCGTACCTTCCCAGATCGCACGTTGGACCCAATGTTGGCGAGGTACGCGTGGATATTCTCTACGACAGTCTCCGTCGCTTCTCCAGACAAGATCTGATCCAGCACATATCTGCCGAATCATATTAGTCAAGACACAGCGATTAAAGAGAGTGTACAGATAACTTACTGAGAGACGTTCTTGGATAGTGCACAATATTCTCGACGCTTCATGTCCAGACCCTTTACCTCGATAGAAGTGTGCGAACCATCTTCGACCTTGAGGGCAGCATATTTCTTTTTCTGGAGGAGTAACAGCCGTGCAAACACGCCATCCAGGTCGATCTCTAAAAGTTTGTACCGATCGTTGACAGCTTTCTTGAAATCTGCAGAAATCTTGAGGGCTTCGGAGAATTCGGTGACATTGGAGTTGACAAAGACTGAATCTGTGTCTCCATAGACGACCTGAAAAGGGCATTGTTGTTCGAGGGAGTATTAAGCAGAAGATATCTATTGCTCACGTCCAGCTGTAGGCTCTCGGCCAATTCACGGGTATGGGTCAAGATCTCTCGCCCCTTGAACGTCGTGAGGGCAGCGAGTGGGCGAGCGTAGAATCTGGAATACTCAAAGCCGAGGCACCCGTACATACTGTTGGCAGTAAGCTTAAGCGCCTGCTGCTTAATGTCATACTGAGTTGTTTGCAAGCGCCGTTAGTCCTGATCCAAACGCTCAACTGCTCTATTACCTGAAGTAGTTTTGCATGAGTATTTGAACGGTCCTTCATCAGAGATTTAACTTGTCTTCGGCGCTGCACGAGCGTTGCGATGAGCCGAGGCAAGATACCCTGCGACACTTCAGGGCTCGGAGGTTCGGGAATCTTGTCCTCACCTTCCTTTATACACATCAAAAAAAACCGCGATCCTAAATGAACAGAGGCCACGCACCTCTTCCAACACGCGCTCCACAGTCGTGAAATCAATATTATACTCTTGAATGATGCTGGGATAAAGCGAGTTGAAATCCATGACCAAGATATACTTGTCCCACAAGCCACGCTTGGGTTCGAATACCAAACCACCCTTGTACTTGTCTCGTTTGCCCTTGCTGGTTCTCACATTGCCGCTATTGCCGTCGGCTTCATCGGCTTCAGGCTCGACCTTGGTGACTTTTCTACCAAACATCTTGTCAGGGCAGATATACTTGAGTTTGTGGAATTCGTGAAGCAGAATATATTCGTTACGTTCCGCCCGTCCACCGTTCAGAGTCTTGTTCCTGAGGGTGTATGTAGTTCATTCGGCTGCAGTAGTGATCGATAGGCCAAGTCTCACCAGGCGTTCCCAGCAAGATTCGTAAGTTGTCTTGTTAAAGGTAACATCTGCACCTTGGAAGCAATAGCCATCTGGTAGTGGGCATCGAGTTCACAATGCCGCACGAATGTCATAAGCGTGTCCGATGAGGAAACACTTCCGTCGAAATACGCCGCAGTATCGTCAGGGTCAATATCCTGTCGTTCAGATTTGAGGTGCGTTTTGCACATCTCGGTAAGAGACCACGTCGTAGACGAGATCATGCTCTATGCATGAAGCGATTAGCAAAAAGTTGCATGAAGGCTGTGATCGACACACGCGTGCACCATCACTAGCAAGATCACATAGTAGTCTGCCAGACAGGAACTTGATATTCGTTCCTTGTCTTCCGATTGGGATCCATTTTGCTCTTCGGAACCGTCCAAGGCGAGACCAGTGTTCCGCTTTGAGGTCTTTCATACGTCCTAAAAGGACATCGAGATGAACACCCAGGAAATCATGGCCTACCAAGACGTCAGGATCAGCTTTAAACAACGTGACTGGAAAGGGAAAGATTAGAACAGTGGGACACCGAAAGGCAGCTGGACTCTTACCCAGAAGGTTGTTCAGAAGCATTCGCTCGTTCATCATAGGAGATACCACGCCCTTCCCATTGACTTTGACTTGCGTCTCAAAGTTGGAGGGAAATCTATCCAAAGGGCGTACGAATGTATGTACTGAACAAGGTAACTGCTCCGGTGGTGTCGGATCATCCAACTGTACTGTGGTTTCGAATCAGGAAGCTAACGGACCATATCGTGTTTGGCACCCACCATCGCGCCAGATCCGCGCCGAAACGCAAACAACTTCACGTTTGTTTTCGCAGTGGTTCACCACTGTCCGCACAGCTAGACTCATGATAGTGAGAGGAGGAGGCTCTGGAGCACTATCACCCATCGGAGACACGTCCTTTGGATCAGAGATACTCGCTTCGAGTTTACACCAAGAGATCTGCGTCATCGACGTCAGCGAGGAACCGGGTGGGTATTGGGGGTTCCTACGCCTTGGTTTTCTACGACAATGTTCTTTATCGATAACCAACAGGGTCCCATGATCTTCCGTTTCAGAACAAGTAGTTCGAAGATGCTCGTATTTGTACCAAAGATCTTGTAGATGTTTGGCGAACATGCATCCACGGGGACTTGGGGTTCTGTCGACGTTTAGTTTATGTGCCCGATACGTTGATTCGTCACTTACCTTCATACGAGTACAGGACTTTCATCCACTCTGCTTCCTTCGGAACATTTTTGTAGTCAAAGGCATACTTTCGTCTCACCCAACGCGCTTTCCAGCTTTTTATTCCCATTTCTCGACGTATTCTCTCGAAGTCATTGTACACATCCCCTTTACCCGGCACAATGTCGGTCTCTACCACTTCTACCCGGCCATCTTCGGTCTCGACCTGGACCACTCGAAGCGGGCGAGGTAGTACGAATAAATTCCGTTGTATTCCGTGAATAGAAAGGCAAGCAGACGTCCAAGTGCCGGAGGTCTTGTCTTTCACCTTGCCGATGAGATAGAGCTTGCCACCGTGCTCGAGATAGTCCAACCAAAACATGTGCAGGCTACCATCGTCCTCGAGGGCATTAATGGTTGTTTTGGAGGAAAATGCAGATTTGGATCCCAGGGAGTCTTCAGAGACAACGGTGAGCGAATCATACACAGAAAGCCAGGACGGGGTGGTGAGGTCGTCTTTCGGGCTCTTGGCGTCATCAGGAACGGATTTCAAGTCGACATTGACTATTTGTGGTTCCTTCTTGACGGGATCACTAAATTTGACGTCTACGTTGTCAACATCCATGAAGTCGTTCATGTCGATGTCTGAAAAATCCATGGACGCATCGAATGCATCCTCCGAACCGCTGTGAACCTCCAACCTGCCCATACGCTCGATGGCAGGGGTCACCACAGATACACGCGCTTTCTTCTTCGGGCTCTTTATTGATGTGTAATCCTCGAAATCGCTTGATGGCGGGTTGGATAGATGTCCGTCATCCACGACAGCATCAGATGAGTAACCACTGTACGAGTCGGCATTCTTTCGATAGGGGACCGGCGAAGAGGCATGATCCGGCGCAGGATCATCATAATCTAAGACAGAGGAAGGCTTTCGCTTCTTCGACTGCACGGGAACTGGGATAGGTGCCGCGTCAATGCCTCCCAACAAATTAGCCATGAAATCTTCCTCCTGCTCTGCAGATACAGGTGGACGGTATACGCTCATGGAGGGCATTGCGGGTGGCAGAGGTGGCTTTGGCTTGGCTTTGCCCTTTGTGGATGCTCCGCTTGCTTTTTTCTTGGCTGTTCGATAGATTGTGATAAGCAAGCGATCAGCAGGTCGAGGTATACATACAGCTCTTGCAACTGCGCGAATCCTTTTCCTCGTCGGCATCATCCTGACCCGTCCAGTCATCCATGCCGTTGTCCATATATCCACCAACGCCGTCGTCCACAACGAAATCGTCCTTTTGAAGGCGTCCCTTTACGATGCTCCTGTATTGCTCTTCGGTGACCTCATCATACAACGCGACATCCTCCTCGGGCTGATTGACGCGTCAGAACACAATTGAACGCGGGGAATGTCGTCCACACCTTCCACTTTCTGGGCCCACCTTCCCGGGCTCGTTTATACTCTGCAAGCTTGTCGACATTGCTTTTTTCCCGTCGTGATCGCTCTGCCATTGTCGTCGTCGCGGTCGCGGTCACGCAGTATATAGTATATACGTGCGAGAGCTTTTTCGGTCCCCGACAATTTCGGAGCCTTAATATTCTCGGCATTGGTGTCGGGCATGCTATCGCTAATGGGATGTTAATGTTGCGGTCGACGGGGTTCGTGGCCCCAGCGTGGCGCTCGCTATCGAGGCCATCGCGTTTGGTAGTGCGACAACGGCTTGGCATTAATCTTCGTGCCAACTCGTCCGCTGCAAAGGCGCTGCCCAAGAGTTTAGATCCAGTCCAGCTTGGCGAACCTCGTCTGGCCATCGCGTTCACATGTACCGCTGATGGATGTAACCACCGTTCAGCACACGCGTTCACCAAACGTGCATATGAGCGCGGTATCGTACTCATCCAATGCCCGAGTTGCAAGAATCGGTGGGAAGACCTCGTCTGTTACTTGCCAGTCCACGCTCACCTTGTATGCGAGCAAACAGACATTTGATAGCAGATAACCTCGGCTGGTTCAGAGATGACACACAAGATGGCCGACTAAAGAACGTAGAAGACATTCTTCGTGAACGGGGCGAACACGTTCATAAAGGAACCTTGAACGCAGACGGTGTCATAGAAGTCTCTGACGATTAATTCAGGCATGTGTTGATCCAGTGCCACTTGTAGGCCCGGAATCCTCACCTATTCCCCTCATAGTATCTTTGTCGTAACTTAGTTACTTGCCTCTTGAGCATGCCAACGTTGGAACCATGTATAATATCATGCTACTTGTCATTCCGGAATGAAGGCCGGCGACCATGAAAGTTAACGCCGGCTGATCAACGTGTGGATGCATCAGAATTGTAAGGTTGATGGATTGTACAGCTTAATCAAACCCACCCGCTCACTTCGTCAAAATGTCGACTCAATTTCATTCAACCTTTTACAAACCACGTGGCTCTACCATAACCAGGAGAAACCCGCTCAAGAAAATGAAAATGGAGTGAACCTTGTTTCTTTGGGCACTGGACGGCAGGGAACGAAAGTCGTGATAACACAAAGCTAAGTAACCACTGTCACCTCGCACCAACTTGCCACCAATCATTCTTTCCAAGTTCCGAAATGTCCACCCGATTACCCCTGAGGGGGGTTACGCTAGCTGTGCAAGTTCTTCAGAACACTCGTTAGCAGCCATACACATTGATGCCGACTCAGTTGATCAACTCAAAAGCGTCTCCAATGTCGAAATACCCGCGCTCACCGTGCTTGAGTCACCTTCAACTTCACTCCGAACTGATCCATTCCATGTACACCATCCTGATCTCATCAATACTGTCTGCAACCTCACCTACACACTCAGGTCGAGTCCAGAGGAAATGATACATGCGACCCATTACCTTTTTCCTTCAAGAAATGGTGCATTACGCTCGTCGCTTCCGGGTTCACTGGGGTTACAGGTACCTGCTCATCGAGCTAGTGTCTTATGGACACCATCGAAATGATCCACCAACTACCGCTTCATCATCCTTTGTGGTTGGGACCGAATTCATAGTGCGCGATTTGCACTGTACTCAATTCCTGGCTACGGTTGCACTTCGTGTCTATCCATTTGAAATTTGCGTTTGTCTCGTTCTTCTCGATGGTTCCCCTCTCCGCGAACGCAGCATGTTGTGTATAAAGTCTCCGAGTAAGACAACATCGCGGTAATTGGCAATCGTAGTAATGTTAATACTCGTTCGTCTGGCCGATCTGTACAAACTCGACCTGCTCTTGACTCCGCTACTCAGTTCCATCATTGGAAGGTCATACATGGCCATCATAGCATAAACGATTCAGTCGACTCGCACGTCCGACCCGAGGAGGATGCAGAATCGTATTGTGATTCGATGTCCTTGTCTGAAGGTATTAATCACGGTCTTTTGTTAGGATTTTATTGTCTGGGTCGTTTATTCGTTTCGCTTTCGTTAAGCATCCCCCCTTTTGATTTTCGAACACCGTTGGCAGTGGAGTCTCTTACAGAGATATCCAAGACGAAAAGATATCCCCTCCGTCATCACACCGCAGAATATGGTCCCGAGTGCCCAGTCTCAAGAAGGGTCAACCGTTCTGGGGCGTGCCACTGGTGATGCCGGGGGAGGGAGAAAGGTGGTCTGGCGATTTTGCGATTCAAAAAGGACACGAGCACTACAGTTTTCCGTGTCTTTGCTACGAATGGTAGATGCCTAACCTCGGTGATCCTGTCTCCTGATACTAAGTACTACATTATAATATGTCTATGTCCTAGAGTACAAGATTCGACGCCATCAGAACTCAACCCCCCCGAAAGCAATAAAGGAAAAGAAATGTAAGAGTTCAACTGTACATACTCAATTGTCCGATTTGTGAATTAATTTTACAGTCACTTTGTCTGCATCACAGTAACTTCAAACTTCGCAACGACGTCGCTTGACTGTGAATCTCTTGCAGGGTTCCGAAGCCAAAGCAAAGCCTGATGCCCCCCCCCTCTTCACCACACTCTGCGTTTCAACATCCTCTGGCACCGGTCTGGCAAGTGTCGTCGGCGATCGCTGAGTGGAAGTGGGTTCATACGCTTCTTCCTCCTGCCAGCCAAGTCGAAGGGCGACGGTATTCTCCTTCAATGTAGTGAACGATCGCTGTTGTGCACGTTTCCCCGCAACCCTTCCGGTATCTTTATCCCTCCCAGTGAAAAGCATATTTCTGACCGAAGGACGAGGGTCGGTGACCTCCGTGGCTGAGATGGCTGCGTCGTACACCCAAACGCCAGCCGATATTGGGCCGGTGGTGGATTTTCTCCTGCCAATGCACCTTTTCTTCACCACGCGGCTGGTTTCTGGCCTCGCCGCCGAGCGCAGCTCTTCCGTTGTACTCTGTGACTTAGACCTGGTTGAAACACTGTGGATGGGATGGACACTGCTTCGCTTGATCTCGCCTTTCTGCTTGATCCCCGTCGTGGCGTCTCTCACAACGTTCTGTACCCTCTCTGCCAGGGGCTTGAACTGCGACTTGGAAGTCTCCAGTACGCTTTTGACCTTCTCTGTCCATTCATCCACATCGTACAGCTTGTACAGCATGAGCTTGAAGGTGAATGGATAGCGTTTGACGGGTGGAAAGGTGGGTTCGGGGTCTCCGCCCCGCGCTTCATGCGAGAGTTCCATCGCGCTAACGCTTGGAATTAGTCCCAGTTTCGTGCGGGATGCGCTTGCGAGGCTGCCGTAGCACGCTTGAATCGGGGACGCGGCCTTGACACGTTCGGCGCGCTCGTCGCGTAGGGGGCGTGAGGAGAGGATCATGGATAAATTCTTGAGTGCTGGGGCAAATTGTGCGGGAACACTGGCAATGTCATCCGCAGTGATGAGATTGCTAGTGTCCACAGCGACGGCTCGGGTGCGTCGCGTCGCAACGCGATCAAACAAGTGGAAGAGATGTGCAAACTCTGCCGTCTTGGAGTTGGCTTGAGCTACAGTGCTGAATGTCATGACGATTGTCGATGAACAGGACCACGCGGAAAATGATGTCGAGGTCTCGAAACAAGGGCAGCTGCTATCCAAGGTGGGTGGACTCTTACCACTCGAGAAGATTCGGACGCTTAAAGGACACATGAAATCCTTACATCATTGCTGTTTTGTGGTCTTTCGTCAGTGCCCTAAGGATCTATGGAGGGAGACGTGATTATTACCGAGTGGTTCATTATCTTTCGATCATTATCCATTGTTCATCCACAGGAGTGCCCACCATTACGGCACCATAATATCACCAGAGATGCGATTCTGTTATACAGTAACACTTGTTACAGGTTACCTACTACAAGGCCGTAAGACATGAGCGAATGCAGACAAAGGGCCCTGGCAAAGTATGTACTTGCAAACCCAGCGAACCACGGACCTCCGTGGGTGGTATTTGTGAGGAACATCAACTAGTCCCAAGGTCGCCTTCTTACCCGCACCCTCCCACCACTGCGAAGAATGTATGTTCTAGTCACCCTCCGCCAGTCTCCGATCTTCCTTTCGTCCTCTGAAGGAAATCTCCATGCGAAAAACGAACTCCAGCTGACTGTTCTTAGGGACTTGAGCTTCTGAGCGAGGGCCAAACTGGCCTCAAGTTCGCGGGTACGAATATCGGGGGCAAAAACCGTGATTGAGCAGACCGGACACAGCTCAGGGCCATGCGGAAAGGGTGGTGGTACTTCTTCAACTATCACCCCTGCTGCAACTTTCGAATTGTTTGGATCTTCTTCGTCTTCGTTGTAAGACACGGGCTCGGGCTGTGTGGCATTTGGAGATTCTGATTGGCTAAGGACCGTTCCCATTTGCGCTAGATTGCGGTTTTGGCGAAAGATGGTGCGTAGGACGCGCGAATAGGCTCTCGGACTGTCGTAGTGGTCGATATGGTTTTCGAGCATCCCCTCATCCGAAAGAAATATTCCCAGATGAAGACTAGTGAGCTTACTGAGTGGTTTCAGTGCTTTGGCGAATGCGCTCTGCAGGAGTGTTTTGACACATAGGAGGTAGCGTATGAAAAAACGTACTGTTAATGATGCCACTGTTAAAAAATGGCTGGGTATAGGAGAATGAACGACGGCAGAGGAGCTCTCTTCGAAGCAAGCCCAACAACAAGACACATCGAGGTGCTCGGAACAACTGAGGTGAAGGGACATTAATCCGGGAAAGACCTTCGACACCATGTTCAAGAGTATGACATCGATGCGCCAGAGCTCTGTGAGTGTCAATGAGGTGAGTTGAGTCATTGGCGAGTCCACGAAAGGAGTAACAAAAATTTGCTGGGAGCGAATCTTCTGTGTTGATCTCACTTCCGCCGCAAAAGAAATATGGAGGGTTCGTAAGTTTTTCATTATGTTTGGTTTCCAAGGTGCCCTTGCGAGATCTCCGGAATGTGCTGTCAGACTTCTAAACGATACATGCTAAACAGCTCCGTTGCATATATGCGCCCCGCTTACTTTACCCAGTGAAACCCAACGTGGTCACATGGAATGTTGCTTCGCGATACCATGGACATATGCAACTTTAAAAGAGAGGCAAGCTGTTTCTCGGAGTGTATCTTCAACGAGGTCATGTATCTCCGTAAGACGATCAAGCGAAACTGAGAGTTCGCTTCAGATGATGGACGGAGGAGACGGAATGAACGGTATTGTCGATAAAAAAGCTCTATTATGTATTCGATTACCTCCAGGGGAAGATTGCGCGGTTTCAAGACCACCGTGTCGATGGGAGCAACCTGACACTCTGTGACAACGTCTACCAGGGGCGGAGAAATGAATCTCTGCGAATTTTGGGGAGAGAAAAAGAAGTCAAACGTGCTCGAGTCGTCCAGATGGAGGGGATAGTCGGAAGAGTCGACTCTACTCCCTGACATGATGACGGACGAGAGAGAAAGGCATGCTTATACAATCCTATCACGTGTTTCAAAAATCATGAATCACGTGGTTTGTATTGATTGACAGAGAGCTTCGGTGCATGTCGAGACTTCGACCATCACCGTCAAACGGATGAGTGGCCCTGAACCGCACACATCCCCAAGCCAAGATGGGGCCAAGTCACTGAGCCCGCTACACGCTATACAGCTTCGTGCGTTCCTTAGCGCTACAGAAGACATCGAGGTGGACCCCGACACCATTGAGGATCTCTTGGACGGGCTTAGCGAAGATGTCTGCTCCGAAATGACCGAGCTTGACAGCAATACAGAAACCTCAGACACAGAGGACCTTTCCCTCCTGGTACAAGAGCAATCCACACTTTCTAGTGTGGCTGGTCTTGCAGACCTCGAAGATAGTCGCTTTGACGCTTCCGAGATCCGCACCCTGGAGGAGGAAGGTGAGTGTATACGATGATTTGCGAGCCGAATTCTTTTTTGCCGTTACGCTCGTCGGGAGCGACATATAAACTCATCTGTATTCAGCCACACAGGCTTGGAGCAAGGACGAAATCCGGAAAATGATGCACCATCTCAAGGAACGTGGTGAGCATTTGATCCAGTCATTTTTCGACAAGGTGTTTTATCATGCTCAGGAACGTCCTCGTTTATTCGGGAATATGTCTTCGCACAAAACACCCCCGTTGTCAAACTGTTGTTTGCATTTGGGATAAGTCTAGTATGTCATTTTATCCTTCTTTGTTCCGCCCAATTGATTGTGCATTTGATAGTGCACGGAACTTAGAAACAAGCGCCCAAAGACGCTGTTGTATTTTCTTAGAGTGGCGATATCAAGGGAGTGAGCTGCACATCAATCCGTTGGTGGACGCTTTGGACTAAGCTTAGCCGCATAGATTGCATCTGAGAGAAAAGCTACCGCAATATAATACCATTTCTGACGCAGTTTCTCTCATAGCTCATTCGAAGCGTATCATGGTACTGACTGGGGCAGGCATTAGTACGCGACTCTTTTTCCAACTGTACCTCTTTTTCTAGAAGTTATTAGGTGTCTCCTGTGGTATCCCAGACTTCCGGTCCCGCAATGGCCTTTATGCAACCCTGAAGGAAATGGGTCAATATGACCTGGACGACCCTCAGCAAATGTTCGTTGTCTTCTTTCACGGTCAACCAATCTTCTAAACGCCGCCCAGGTTTGATATACATTACTTCAAAGAAAACCCCAAAGGTAAAGTTGTATTTTTTTTTTTGCTTTGGACCATTCTCACAGGGTTTTCATCTTTTTCCATCCTTGAATTCAGTATTCTTGTAAGCGTGCTTCTTCCGAACATCAGGATTGTTACTAACGCATTATTCGAAGTTCCTTCGCGAGGTATGATCCAAGGGTCAGGAGTCTCCAGAGTCTGACAACATTATTCAAGTCAAATATATCCAGCTAATTTTATACCCTCCCCTTGTCACCGATTCATCAAACTTCTTGAGAACAAAAACAAGGTACTCTTTTCCCTGATGCCGCAAGTGTGGTCATGAACAAATCCCGGTATTTGGTCATCGTAGCTCCTTCGGGTATGTCCACGTGTTCAGTCCAGTTCATTTCCAAATGTCAGTGACTGATCCAATTTCCAGAATTACACGCAAAACATTGACACCCTTGAATCAATCGCCGGCATTACACGTGTCTTGCAATGTCACGGCTCGTTTAAGACGGCTACATGTCTTCAGTGTCGAATTAAGGTCTCAGGCCTCGAGATCGAGCGCGAAATCCTTCACCAGCGCGTCCCGTACTGCAAAGCTTGTTTAGAAGCGCACAAAGCTGCGGAAGCGAAAAAACCCAAGCCCACAAAGAAGAAGGGCAGAAAGAGGAGCGAATGGGAAGATGATAGCGACGACAGTGACGATCTACCCGTGGGAGTGATGAAGGTATCCCATTTACCATTGGAAAAGAATGTTCTGATGGTCGCCCCCCACCCTCGCAGCCTGACATTACGTTTTTCGGGGAGAAACTCACAGACGAGTTCGATCAGGCTCTGTTGGATGATCGAGATAAGGTTGATCTCTTGTTAATCATTGGTACATCGCTCAAGGTCTCCCCCGTCTCCGAAACATTATGTGCGTCCAGTTTTACGTGTTCCTTCTAAGCTGCTGACATGCGATACTCTACAGCCCACTTGCCACATTCTGTGCCTCAGGTCGGTGGGAACCTGAAGAGCCAACTGTCGACGCGGCTGATCTCTTGCGTTAGATCCTCATCAATAAGACACCGATAAGGCATATCAACCCTGACGTACACTACTCGTTATGCAACCTTTGAAAGATTCGTGCTGAAAAACGTTTTAGATTGTGCTCCTTGGCGACGCAGACGAGATTGTAAGACATCTATGCGAGCTACTGCAATGGGATCTCCCGCCACCCTCGAATTCCAACGGCGGACTTCAAACGCCACGACCCCAGACGAACGGGAAAAGAGCGTCAAGCGAGATGATTGGCAGGACTGAGCCTGAGAGAGTACTGGGAAGGTGATGTAGCTGTATACTCAGAACTTCGATGATGTTGCTGACGCAAAAGAAAAAAATAGCCACGTTTGGCTGTTCCGGGGGGCAGAAGGTGGTAAATGGGTAGATGGTATAAGGGAAAGATATGGCAACGAGGCGAGCGAGGTTGCTACTCCGTCAAAGACCCACGCTGAGCGTGGAGCGAAGAGAACACGAATCAGTTGACACTACCAGACAACCTGGTGGTCACTACATGGCATAGAGAATTCGCTTCAGCATTTTCCACTTACACAAATCAGAAAAAGACGGGACATCGGAATATGGATCCACACTACATATCGGGGGTGAATAAGATGGTATCATCGTCCATTTCCCTCGAAGAGAATCTCCTCGTCCCCCTGCACGGGTATAGTGATCTTTGCTAGTGAGCTTCGGCTCTGTTTTGCAGAATGATGTCCGTTCTTCACCGATGCAAAATCGGGTAATTGGGAAGAGGTGCCATTGGGGTGAGGTGTCCCCAAGGAGGACATGTAGAACTCTTCGTTGTCGTCATCCTCCTCCATGTATGCTGGATCGTAACCAGCAGGCATTGAGGAATGCAAGCGCCAGTTCCGAACGGAACTGAGCGTGCCCCTGCGTAGATGCGTTGCATACGAGTACAGCAGAACTGCAAAGTATATCTGATACGTGCACGATCGTTGGCGTCAATCATCAAGCCCTAATTTTCAATTCATCTCACCTTTGCAAGCCAAGCCAAGACGATTACCGCGGCCGCGATGCCCTTTTCCTCGTGCCAGAGGATATTGGCAGCTGCAGCGAGCTGAGCATCAGACATCGTATGGTTGACCCCAGCACCGAGTCGAATGGCCTCTTGTGCAGCTGAATTGGCCACCCGTCGACCGTCGTGTGGCGTATACACCCACCACACAATGGCAAAAAATAGTGTCCAGCCAGTCGAGAACATGTGATCGACAAAGAAGAGATGTGCGAAATAAAGGGATTGCTTAACATTTTCCTTTTTTTTGGGGATGCAAAAGAAATCGAATTTGAATGATATAAGAACAAAGAACGACGGAGGCCATGAATCGGAGGTGCTGACCTCCTTGACTGCCTTGAGTCCCCATCCAAGTACGACCAGCCCAAGGAGAGAGTACAGGTAGAGGCTCAGCTGCGCGAACGAGCCTCCGGCGCCCGTCAGGACCGAGATGAGACCGTATACACCTGCTGCCTTGTTAAAGAGCTGACGGCATGTTGAGCATTCGGTTGTGTCCTCGACCAAGGACTGGGAGACGCAACTCACTGCAAAGAGTAACGCGATCGTGACGCCGGTCTTGAGGTCGAGAACGCCGAGAAAAGTGGAGATGGGCCAGAGCCTCCATTCAGGACGAAGCATTAGTTTCATATGCAGTCATGTACCAAAGGAATGAGTGTAAGAAGATGACAGGAGGAAACCGTGCGTGCTCGGATAGCAGGAAAGAGTGGCGGAACATATGCTGACTAAGCAAACCGATTCAACTGCGGTCCGTACGGTCTAGTGTTGTTGACACAAGTCTGCCAATTTGCCAAGCGGCAGGGCAAAACTGGCGCTGCCAGGCAGATGGCAGAATCTTGGTGGATGGGGGTAGCAGAACCTGGCAAAATGTACTAGTCATTGGGGTCCGAAGTACCAAATGTAGCTTAGCTTGTAGTGAAAATATACATATTATTTGATGTTGAAAATTGGGGATTGTGAATCACGCTGCACTGCCAGCCATGCCCTCAGCTAGCAGCAGTCGGCCAGTTTCTGATTTTATTACTGTGAATTTCACCTGCATTGAGAAGCTCAACAACAAATCTAATAATTGGTATTACTGGAAATGCAACATTTGTGGTGACGAAACTGGCTGAAAGGGTGCTCATATTCAAGGACAAGACAACAACCTTCCAAATCATCTTGCACATGGTTGTCCTAATGCTTCCCCTGACGTATGAAGGGAGGCACAAATATTCATCTTGGGCAAAACCTGGGTTTCAGAATCCCATGGAGATGCAAGAAAAAAGATACGCACTAACCTGAATTATCACACACATGCCACCAAGGCAGCAAACAGGGACAAAATGAGGCGCCAGCATGCTCATATGCACACTCGAGACTAGCTTGGTATCAATATGAATGTTGTGAAAGACCTGGAAGATACCTTTACCTAGGTTCCTCCGCTCCTTGCGCAATCTTTGGGCTACGGAAACAATTTCTCTGGGTGATACTGATGCTTTGTTTTCAAGCTTGAACAAGCAAATGAGAACAAGAGGGAACGACTAGGGGGAGTCAGTGGTGCAGGTGTGGCGTACAGCTTCGATGAACTAGATCGAGCTGATAAAGGTCTTACCCCCCAAGGGGCTGAAAACATAGTTGATGTGGTTAACCATGATCAGCCAGGTGACGCAGGATGGGACGCAGTAGCGCTGATGCTGTCCAGCGGTTTAGATTGTCTGTAGATTGTCCGTTCAAATTTTGCCACTTTGGCACAACTGGCGGAACCCCGGATTTTGCCGGTTCTGCCGGCACTGCCGGCAAAAACAGCTCCAACCAATTCTGCCCACCACACTATCCGTACCCAATGACTACCAGTGTCAAGTAGGGCTCGAATCATCTAAAAGCGTTTTGAGGGTTTAGTTCTGCTATAAGTCTGAATCGAGTTCACACCCCTGCAGGAGGAACATGTAGCTCGGACCAACTTCTTCATATGAGACAGACCAGGGTGGTGTTTGTGCCTCAGAATGTCAATCCTCCCCGCTAGTAGCAAAGAACCAACCAAGATTAAAGGCAGATAGTAGGATGAAGTCATCCAGGAAGCGAACGTGCTTTCCCGAAAAAGAAGTGACAGTTCTTCAAGTCCAAGTGAGCCTATACAATACGATATCATGATAACACTATGGTGTATGACTCACTGCTATGTTGACAGAAACCTGACACTCCACCATGAATAACGTCAGACACCTTGCGAAAAACCAACTCATGGGGGCCCACGTTTACCTTCATCTTATTAAAACTGATCTCCTGAACGCCAAACAATCTGGGGCCGGGTTGGATACCTGTAGCCTGCCCCCCTTGGACCCTGGGCACCTCCAGCTTGAATGTCGATTTTTTTCTACACTGAGGATACTTTGCTGGATTGGGTGGCCCCAGCACCAACAGGTCCCGATACAAAAGTGAATAGTCAGTTCCCCTTCCGTCAAGAGATGTACGATTCGAAGTATGTCTACCAGGAGTATCAGAGAAAAGACCTGCGAGCTCAACCGCGCCCAACCCGCCGCTACTGCACACCTTCCCGGCCGTTCGGATACATAGAGATTGCAACAGGACGTCTCCTTGACAGACCCATACTGTAACTGACCTTTCAACTTCTCGTTATTTCCCAGACACTACTAGTTACTTCATGCTTAGGCGCTTATAGCCGACCGCTTTCTCATATCTGGCTGCAAGGATAAAGAATACCCCGTGGCTGAAGCACTAAACATACTGTAGATGGTGCTGATACCAAATACAAGCACGAGCTGACGACCCGACTCAAAGTGCAGTTTTCGCCCGAGCCTGGCGACGATGTCCATGATTCAGAAGAGAGCGACTTGCAAGGCTGAGGTATACCTTATATACATGAGAGGTGCCATAGATCAATACCTCGACACAAATAAGGATTCGAGAATCAAAAGTGCACGCGAGCGGCAACGACATTGTCACGCGCAGGAAGGAACAAGGGTTGTCGAGGGAAGCCGCATGGACCGTCAGGAGTTCATTCCCGTCCAGACTAGGTGTCAGGCCTTCAGGGCGCAAAGTCAACATTATGAGCCACAACTGCCCGGTCTTTGATGTCCATAAAGTATGGGCCCATAGTAATGCAGCGAGTAAGAGCTCGAAACACGGTGATACAAGTTGGCTATTGGACTTTGTCAAGTTCTGCTGTCGTTACTAGTTAGAGCTGAGCGCTGGGCCAGATTTAGAAGTGCAGCGCGTTTTGATGGCAATCAGCGTCGGACCATCCAGCCTGAGGCTCGCCCCTAGGGTCTGTGACACGTTGTGGTTCTGCAGGTTGATGCATGAAACACAGACGTAGGTTCTCGATGCCTTACCCACAACTGACCCACTGCCCAACCGCTCTGTACTCTGGTCGCCGGGACCTCCCTTTCGAGGGATTCTGCATGTTGCTCTCGGATGTGCAAACTCCTTGGACGCATCGTCAAGCTGATAGTTTCCATGTCTTCACGTCGTTACGGTCCGAATGACAGCGACAGCTCCTCCCGCCGCCGGGGTTATCCTGACGTTACTTCAGCGCCTGTTCCCCGTACCTCACGAGATGTATGGCATTCTTCTCTAGTACCGAAACTGTTTCAACCTGCTGATGGGTCCAATAGAACATAGGTTCTTCATCTACCGCGACGCCTAAGTCATCAGTGTCTGCGCGGGGCACTTACCCAACGTCCCACGTACGAACTGAGAGCGCCCCTACGCAAACCATATCTGAATTCCAACTTTCTCGCGGAGTACGGAAGCGAATGGACTCGCAAGGAGACAGTGCGAAGCATCCGAAAGGATCGGCTACATTCACGAACGGGGACCAAGGATCCATGTATTCAAGGGAAGAGGAAGGCACTAAGATAAAAAATGAGGTCTCGACACCCTCCTGCTCAATGGTAGTACAGTAGTTAACACTATTTTACAGCCGCAGTTCAGGTCGCCCAATGAAGACAAACAACACCGGTGTAATGGACCTACCGACTACAAGGCGTGTATCCCGCACAAGAGATCGTCCAAGGAGAGCTTTGATATTCATCGCCCTCCGCCTGTCCAGGCGAAGAATTTGGACCCGGTCAATCCATCATCGGCGACTATCCGATTTCTCTGTGACACACAGGCAAGAGAGTTCAGCGCTCTCCAACGCGAACATCGAATGGCACTAGAGGAGAAGAAAAAGTACGCGGACGCCTTTGCGGCTCTCAAGCATCACTACGATGAGCGATTGAAAAAGCTCATTGCTGCGCGTCATGAGTGTCAGGTAGCAGTGGTGCAAAGGAACGAGCTCAACGATGCTTATGCGGCGCTTCGCTTAAAGCACGAAGAGCAGACGAAGAGGTTTAATGACGTGCAACATGAACACCAGGCTGTCACAGAGGAGAAAAAAAAAGCAGAGGAGGACTCTGCTGCCCTCAAGCAACAGTACGAGGCGCAGAAGAATGAGTACAGCTCTCTGAATAACAAGTATCAGTCATTGAAGGCGACCCTCGAGCAGTGCACGTCGGAACTACAAGGTGTTCAGCGGTTCCTTGCGACCACGGACGCCTTCTCTGGTTCGGAGGTGGTCAACGCCCTACGGAGGCTCAACGAAGATGTACAGCAGAGCACCACCTTTATGGCCGAATGGGCAGCTGAAAACTTTGCGCTTGAACCACTGCCTGTAGATCAAATGACTGCACCGCCCATCGAACAGACGAGGGCGTCGGAGACCTTGGGAATGAGGTTTATGCAGTTGGTGGGGACGAAGAAGCACAAAGAAAACCCTATCCTCCTGGAAATGGCTTTTCGAGCTTACCTGATATATGAACTATACTGGATCGCGTCCCCATGGAGCATTGGCAGTGAAGAACAAGCACATAATGTCTACATTGATGGGATATTCCAGAGGATGCGGGAAATAGGTGAGGTATCCTTCAGACCACAGAGGCATGTGAGCTGAGTGCGCATACGCGTGGCAGAGGGGCAAGTCATATCGGGGAATTGGCGCGCCCTCACGCGCGCATATACACTTCCGGCTTGTATCGGCGATCCTGAACTTGTGCACACCATCGAGAAGACCATCACCTCAGGTTTCTCTGACATTCTTCTAGCAGCAGGCTTCACCACGCCTCAATCTGATGTTACATCCGCGCTGTGGTCCAAATTCGGGGAGAAAATCCAGCATTTCGTCTCGCTTGCTGGACAGGTCAATAAAGTTATTGGTGTCGGTATGATCCCGGAGGATTTTGAAGTGTTGGTGATCTGGCCTGACACAGCTTTCAACGAGAGGACGATGGAAGATTCGTATGATAATGGTGATAGACTCCACGGAGCAGAGCGTCAAGACACTGTGTTGTTCGCGACGGATTTAGGGTTGATGCAGCGAATGAGGGTAGGAGCTGGCTCTGCACAGAAAGGGGAGTCGTCTGAGTTAATTCTGATGAAACCCAAAGTGGCTCTCGCCTCGGTGATCGACCTTATAGACGAGTAAAGCGACTTGGATGTTATATTAGGACCACCGTATGTTAACCTGAAACGCGTGGATCGCCCTCGTTCTCTAGATGGCGGGCTCAAACTAGAAATGAAAAAATATTTCAAACCATAGAAGGAATACAATAATGATACAGCACACAAAACATCTACGAACGCTCCCCACGCAACCGCCGTGCAAGAGCAAGATCCTTGGGTTGAATAGTAACACGCTTGGCATGAATAGCAGCAAGATTGGTATCCTCAAACAAGGAGACAAGATAAGCCTCCGCAGCTTC